>JAVJIF010034211.1:0-96952 GCA_038442645.1 Agave tequilana | reverse complement strand
ATATATATATATATATATATATATGAGAAAAATGTATATCAGCCCGCGGGCTGAGAGTATTCTCTCAGCCTGCGGTGACGTGGCTCAATTTGTCACCTCACTGACTTGCGGCCCGCTTTTAGGTAGAAGTTAAATTACCAAATACCCCTTATGATAACTTTTCCTTATTGTTTATTATTATTTTTCCCCCCTTTTATTTTTGCCGCTCTTTATATGATATAAATTACTTTTCACTCTATTTCCTGACCTATTTTTGAAAGATCTAGTTTCACCTTTTCAGTCTGCGATACACTTTTTTCTGAAAATATAAATATTTTTGAGATCAATTTTTTCTGCAAAATATTTAATGTCGACGTCTGAGCAGTATACCGGCGATCTTAATATGGAAGATATTGCATCTGGTTCTACTTTCTCTCAGAATATTGAAAATCTTGAAGGGTTGACATCTCTGCATGCCGATCAACAGGTTTTAATTGTTTATATCTATTTTAAAAACAATTTCTTAAATATTAATGTTTTCTCTTTAGACTATGAGGTACTGCGACCGTTTTAATATTTGAAAATAATCTCCGGCTGTGAATTCCTTTTTCTAGGGTATGCGTCTTAGGTCGCAGTCTTTAGTAAGGAGTAATATATATTTCTTCACATACGGATAACTGCGACTTAGGTCATAGTGTTTAGTAAGGAGTAATATAGATTTCTTCACATGCGGATAACTGCGACTTAGATCGCAGTCTTTAGTAAGGAATAATATAGATTTATTCACATACTGATTACTGCGACTTAGGTCGCAGTCTTCTATAAGGAGTATTATAGATTTCATGTCGTATGTGAAATCTTATTTTTATTTACTGCGACTTAGGTCGCAGTCTTTAGTAAGAAGTAATATAGATTTCTTCTCATACGGATAACTGCGACCTGGTCGCAACAGCTGATAAGAAGTAAATTGTTTTCATCTCTTATGCGACCTTGGTCGCATTTATAAACTTATATTTTAGAATACAGTGATATCTAAAAAATATTTATATTCATTTAATTCGTGTAAATTCTTTTTGTAGGATATGAATGCACATGCTGAAATGTCTGGAAGCTCAGATAAGTTTATAGGGAAACAGTTCCTGTCACATAGAAAGCATACAATTTCTACAATTGTTTTGCAAGGAATAGAGGTTTTAGCGTGAGAAGAAAAAGTACAGATAAGTCACGGAAGCCTCCTCATGAGATTATTTGCAGAAGATTTTGCTGCAACAAGGAAGGGCTGAAGAAGTTGTGTGACAAAAGACAAGAGGGGCTTACAGTGCATCGTCGAGTTAACACTAGAGTATCTTGTCCTGCTGAGATGCATATCCGTCTTCGTTTTTTGTTGGACTCAAGTCGATATTGGGTTATCACAAAATTTGTTGATACTCATTCACATGAATTGTCTAGCCCGGATAAGGTACATCACCATTACTCTCACCAGACTCATCGTTCAACAATTAGCAGAACCATTATGAGCAATCTGGTTGATGTTGGAATGCGGCCTTCAAATATTTCCCGCGTTGTTAATGCAATGAGCCAGGCAGAAGGCTCTGAAGAAGTGCGCCCTCAACAAGTTATTGATTTCACTCGTCAACGTAGAAATAACTGCGGTCATGAGTTTATTGCTATTATCAAATATTTTCAAGAGAAAGCCGAGACCGATCCAGAATTCTTCTTTTCAAGTGAAGTTGATAACGCGGGCACACTTAGAAGCATTTTTTTGGGCTGATGGAAGAGCTATTTCCTCGTATCTGAGCTTCTGTGATGTGATCGTTTTTGACACCACATACAGGACTAATCACTTGAGCTTGCCATTTGCTCCATTCACTGGAGTAAATCATCACGGCAGTCAATTTTGTTCGGCTGTGCAATGCTTGCTGATGAGCAGAGGGATACTTTTGTTTGGTTATTCCAAAAATGGCTCAAGTGCATGCATGGAGTTGAACCGAAGCTGATTATTACTGATCAGGATGCGCAGATTGGTGAGGCCATCAAGATTGTTTTCCCGACGTCTCGGCACCGTTATTATTTCTGGCATGTACGGAAACATATTGCCGAGCAACAAATCCCAATGGCTAACAAGTATGGAGAAGATATGGTCTCCGATTTCCATGCTTGGTACACCTCCCGCGATATAAGCACGTGTGAGGAACGATGGGTCTGATGAGTGAAAAATATCAGTTAGAAGAAGAAGATGGCAGTTGGTTGATGAAGATGTACAGGCTTCGTGGACATTGGGTTAATGCATATATCAAGGATGTTTTCTCTGCTGGAATGACAACCAGTCAGAGGTCCGAGAGTATTAATTCCTTCTTTGATGGTTTTGTTAACTCAAACACTAAACTAGTGGAATTTGTTCACCAATATGATAAAAGCCGTTGCTTCCCGTCGTGCATCTGAATCTCTTCAAGATTTTAGGGGTTTGAATTCTGTGCCCAATTGTACAACCAATCCATATGAGATACAGGTTTCGAAGTTGTATACACCGAAGATTTTTCAGTTGTTCCAAAAGGAATGGGCAGTTGTAATGACACTGTTTTCAGAAGAGGTGGAACAGGACAAACCTGGATCAACATATTTGGTTGGTAAATTTTCAGAATCAAAAGACAGTTGGGAAAAGGTGAGTTATGATAATCGAGAGGAACTTCATGTTTCTTGCAGTTACTCGTTATTTGAAACAGAGGGGTCCTATGTAGACATATTCTGTGTATTTTGTGGCGCAATCACGTTACACATATACCGGAATCATATATACTTCAGAGATGGAGGTTGGATGCTCGTTACAAAAACATTGCAATTGAAAATAGCATGAGGCCTTTTCCCAGCCAAGGCACTCCACGGACGGCTAGATTGTGGACAGTTCGTTCAAAATTTAATGCAATTCTGGACATGGTCGCTGATTCTGATGAAAATATTTCAAAGTTGGAGGGAGTTTTGGAAAGTTTTGCCCAAAATACCACTAGAGAATACAGAGCAATGTCAGGAAATGATCATTCATCACATCCTAAGACTGCCGTTGGTTCCAGTGGATCCGTTGTCATATTGCGAGATGGTGAAGAATTGAATATACGTTATCCAATTGGTCCTGTACCAACCAAGGGGAGACCTAGAGCTGCATCCAGGCTTAAGTCTGGTTTGAAGATTCTATATATCAGAAGGAAGTTAAGCATCGAAGATGTGGTAACTGCCAAGAGCTGGGCCATTACAGGACTGGTTGTCCATTAATGGTATATTACATTAAACCTGTTAATCATTTTTTTTAAACGATTAATCTTTAAAATTCTTACTATTTATTTTTTAATTGGCAGAAGAAGTAGGTTTGGGTTGCGTCCATCTGGAAGGAACAAAGACTTCAATTTTTTATGAAGTGCGACCAGGGTCGCACAGTGTAGAGAGATTAAGTCGCATTCTGACACTGGCGTGTAATTATAATCAGATTTATTATCATTCTTTGATTTCTACTGTATTATTTTTGTATGTACTTGTACTTTAAAGTTCTACTTTATAGTTTAATTTTTTTTGTACATAATGTAGTCAGAGACTTTGGTCGCAGTGTACATGATTAATTGCGACCAAGGTCACAGTGTTGTTATTGATAAAGATGGCCAGCAACTGCAATCTAGGGTCGCACTACATGTACTGCGACTTAGGTCGCAGTACGTTAGGTAAGTGTTAACACGCATAGCGACCTTTATATTAACACGCATAGCGACCAAGGTCGCAGTGTTGTTGTTGATTAAAACATTGCCGACATCAACTTCGACCAAGGTCGCATTGTATTTTATTAAGACTTCGGCTATCAACTGTCGCAACCCTTTTTTAAAATTTTGAGGTGGTGAAGACTTAAGTCGCAGTACGTTAGGTATGTGTTTCCTTAATATTAACACGCATAGCAACCAAGGTCGCAGTGTTATTGTTGATTTACATTGCCGCCATCAACTGCGACCAAAGTCGCATTGTATTTTACTAAGGCTGCAGCTATCAACTGCGACCAAAGTCGCATTGTATTTTACTAAGGCTGCGGCTATCAACTGCGACCAAAGTCGCAACCTTCTTTTTAGATTTTTGAGATGGTGATGTAACACCCCATTCCCAGTATACGTGCACAGTTACGTATTCTGATTTTTGAGCATATTATTATTATATTTATTTCTACTATCCTTACTCATATAGCAGTACTGCATGATTTGACCTGTTCGGTATCCAGATTTGACTGATTTTAGTTTCAAATATTATCTTCTAATAATCTAGATTTTTCATGATTTTCTGAAATTTTTCGGAATTAAATTGTAGATCTTCAAAACCGGTGTCGACCAGTATCACTGGTTGATCCAGGAATTTTAATTTACAATTGGAATCAAATTTCCGGATTCTGCTTTCACATTCCTTCTTAAAATTATATTTTCTTCCTTCAGGCATTTTCTGGGATTTTTCTGATTTTATCAAAAATTCAGCCTACCCGGTGTAGACACCGTTCTCAGTGTATTCCAGGATTTTTATTTTAAAACTGAGATAGAATTTCTGAAAACCGATTTCACCAAAAGTCATTTTATAATATTTATGATTTTTGAGAATTTTTGGGTAGCTTTCTGAGTCGCTTCAATTTTTGGTCATTTCTAGAGTTTTCGGTATTTTCCCAGATACCGAGAATTTATCTAAGTATCTCACTTATCTCTTTTTCCATTTTTCTCTCTCCTTCCTCAAACGCGAGCTTCACCAGTTGGATCCATCATTAATGCAGTGATCCTCCCCTTGCTGCATTAAATGCTTATGGGCCAATTCAACTCAAGTCCAATCACCCATGCCTTTGTCCTTTTCTCTGAAACGCAGCCTCTTTGCGTTTTCTTCTGGACGCAGCCTTGGGACATTGTGGACGCAGCAATCTTTGGAGGGAAAGTGATGATGGCTTATTATTATATTATTTTCCCCTTCTATATATATGCACTCCCATCTTCTCTCTCATTATTTTCCTTCATCCTTTTTTTGTTCCTGCAAGCTCCAACAGCAAGCTCACCACCACCAAGCCTCTTTGGCCGGCCATCACAACTACTCACCATCTCCATTTTTCCATCACCAATTCCTCCACCTTCTTCTCCTCATCTCCTTCACCATTTCCAAACAACTAACTCCATCTTCTTCAACCTCTTTCACCAAGAGACACCAAAAGAACCCATCACCTCCACAAAACTTCACCACCATCTCCACCACCACCTGCACCACCGTAGCCTCCACCGAGCATACCATCCTTGCCTCCTCGTCAACCTCTTTCCGGCGGACTATAGTTTCATTCCCCGTCACGCCGTTTGCAAAATCTCGTTTTGCCATATTGAACTGGACTTGCACCATCAACCTCTTCCTTTTGTGGAGACCGGCCACTCCTTTTGGTTTGGGGCCGTGTTCTTCTCGGTTGACAGGACTCTAGGCCGGTGCCCTCCTTTTGGTTTGGGACCGAGCTTCATCACCGTAGATTTTTCGGTAATCGTTCACGATTATTCCGGTGATCGTTTGGTGATTGACTTGGCAAGGGATCATCTTCTTCACTTGGCACTCTTGCTGGACATTGGACGCGTTCTAGGCGAGTAATTCTACTCGCCAAGACTTGGATATTATTTCATATTTGTTAAGAAAACACACCAGTTTCCTAAAAACGCACCAGTTTCCTAAAAACGCACCAGTTTGCTGAAAACGCACCAGTTTCCTGAAAACGCACCACTTTCCTGAAAACGCACCACTTTTCTGAAAACGCACCACTTTCTTGAAACGCACCACTTTCTTGAAACGTGCCACTTTTTGAGACGCGACCCAACCGAACGCAGCCTTCTTAAGTCGATTTGACCCTTTACTATAGTCGACTAACTCCTTCTCTAAGTCGACTAATTTCTCTCCCTAGTCGACTAATCTTGATTAATTGTTATGGTTAATTACTTCTTTGATTTTGAACATTATCTTTGGGTCATTTATTATTATATTGCTATTTGCAAGGCTTGTCACTTGATGAATATCACCTCTTATCATGCTATCTATTAACATAAGGCATGATACACCTGACTCCTATAATTATCATTATAACGGGAATGATAACCGGACTTCATGATTTGCAAACTTGATTACTTGATAGTACGAACTAGTACTCCTGATATACCTGTACTCCTGACATGTTCCTGCTCATTCCCGAAATCTGATAATTATTTAATATACCATAAAATGAGACAACTTACATTGGGTCGGGGGAAACATGCGGATATCAATATGTGTTCGTGTTTACAGTGGCATTAGGTATGTTGTGCAACTAAATTTCCGGTCTGACCTGTGGGCCTCCAGGCGACCGAGGGGAGTGCTGGCTCCCTCCTTCCTGGTACCATCATGAAAAGGGCATACATAAGTCCCTCCTGTTTGCCTTGCGGCAGGTTCCGTTACCAAGCAACGGAACAATCCTGGGCCGTGGTCCCGAGTATGCACGGGACCCACTGTAAACATAGTTCGTTGATACCCCCGCTGGTTTCCAATAACAACCTTGCTTTACTCGGATATGGATCTATGTGTGCTGGGACGCTAGTTCACATAGCTAGATATCAGGGTAAGACGAGTAATAATAATAATAATAAAAAGACGCTAATTGTGGGTGTTGTATGCGCTTGGATTACGGTGACATGAGATAAAGGTATATAGATGAGGGTTTCTTGTTTGGATTATTCCCTCGAAGTACTAGTCTCATGAGGTCGTAACTTGAGCTTATACAATGCCTTTCATTTATAACATGGCGTACTTCTTTTACTTGCTGGATGATTTTTCTTGATATTGTACCAACTCTCATATTCTTATTCTTATGCCACTCGGCTGTAACATGATCACTTGTTTGGGAGGTCCTGACTCCCTTGAATTTGTATGTTCAGGTTCCGAACCTTGGATCGAGGTGGAGCCTTCTGTGGAAGATCAAGTTTACCTTGCCGAGCAAGTTGACTAGTCTCGGTTTCTGTTGTACCTGACCTTCCTTTTGAGCTCGCGGGATTCCCTTTCAACTCGTGAGCATATTGTAATTATATTGTAAATCGTACTTTTGTGCTTGGCTGTGATATATGATGCATGTGATATGTAAGAGTATGTCACAACTTGTGATAACCTTGTACAATGTATTTCTTGTGTTGGCATATGAATGGGCGCTACGCTTGTCGTACTCTGGTCCTTTCTTGTACTGATGCTTAACGTATATACGTGAGGGTATTTCCGACCTGCGTATGTACGTCGCAGTGACGTCCCCGTACCCGCAGGACCGGGGCGTTACAGGTTGGTATCAGAGCCTAGGCTCTCACACCTATAGTACAACCAAGCAGTAAATTACTGGAATTTGCCATTGCCAACTACAATGTACAAGTTATCTTGTCCTTCTTGATTCCTTTCCTTGTGTCCTAAAATCCTTCCATCTTTCCAGTTTCCAGTCTCCTTTTTACCAACATAAGTATGGATAGAAGGACGGGTCGTAGCAACTCCGGGCAAACATCAAATGGACCCATGGGAGAGAATGTTGAGATTCTGGGTTATCCAGACTATGATGGAAAATCAGCAACAGCAGACGGAACTCCTTCGGCAAGAGTTAGTAACTCCCAAGGAACAAAGGCCGGGGAATGTATCAGACTTCAGGCGGTTGCAACCGGCGATATTCACGGGAGAAGAGAAACCACTAGATGCTGAGCAATGGCTGATTGACACCAAAGATCTGTTGAACGCAGCCCGGGTCCCAAAAGAAAATCAAGTGGAGGTCGCCAAGATTCAACTAAAGGATGTAGCCAGGACCTGGTGGCTAGCTGAAGAAGCAAGACTGGAGAAACCTGTCACTTGGGACCAGTTTTCCCAAAGCTTCTATAGTAGATTTTTCCCTGCCACCGCTCAGAAAGAAATGGAAGAACAGTTCATCCGACTTCAGCAGTGGAACCGGTCTGTGGATGAGTATGCCGCTGAGTTCTTGAGGCTGAGCCGCTTCGCTCCATATATGGTGGCTGATGAAGAAAAGCGGGCGAGTAGATTCCAACAGGGTTTGCGAATGGACATTCAAATTCTCTTGATGCCCCAGCAGCTGAAAACGTATTCCCAAGTCCTCACCATAGCTCGAGAGGTGGAGCGAGGTCTGGAGAAAGGGAAATCTAACATGATAAGGAACCAGGCCATGAAGAGGCCATTTCCACCAGCAGGGAGAGGAGGTCCATACAGAGCAGCGAGGGTTCCGCCAATGAGACGACCATTTCGGCGAGCCCCCTTTCAGACAACCAACCATTTTCCGTTTGTAACTATTGCCAGAAACCGGGTCACACTCAGCAGAATTGCCGTAGGGCAAATGGGTTATGCCTGGCATGTGGTTCCCGTGATCATTCAGTAGAAGTCTGCCCCCACAAAGAATGAGAATGGTCAACCCAGCATTACCAGCACTTCCAGGGCCAGATGGACAGAGGAACCAAGGACCAATGGTTAGGAGGGCTCTTCCCCCTCCCCCACTACAAGCTATCCGCCCAGTCCAGAGGGGAGTTAGAAATGCAGCAGGTCGTGGAAGAGGACGAGCCTACAACTTGACAGCGGAAGAGGCCCAAACTTCTGGAGAAGTGGTAGCAGGTAAGATTATGGTGCACTCTAAACCTGTCTTAGCCCTCTTTGATTCTGGCGCTTCTCATTGTTACATATCAGATAGTTTCATTGCTTTGAACTCTATACCTGTTGATGTTTAGACCACCAGTGGGAGATTAGTACCGGTAACGGAGTAGTCATCTCTAATAGAGTTTGTGTAGACTGTCCGGTGGGACTGTGTGGCAGAACATTAACAGTGGATATGCTCGTACTAGATACTAAAGGGTACGACGTAATCTTAGGCATGACTTGGCTCAGTAAATACCATGCGGTCATTGATTGCCGAAACAAGAAAGTCATTTTCAGAATACCGCTTTCAGCCTGAGTTCCAATTTGAGGGAGAACGCAAACCTGCCAAAGGAAAAACACAGATGACTATGGCCGAGATCCAGAAAAAGAAAGTACCAGTTTGGGATGAGTTCCCGGAAGTGTTTACCGAAATCTCAGGACTTCCACCTGATAGGACAGTTGAGTTCTCCATTGATACTCTTCCAGGTACAGTTCCGATATCCAAGGCTCCATACAGAATGGCACCCGCTGAGTTGGAGATTCTCAAAAAGCAGCTACAAGAATACTCTGACAAAGGATTGATTAGACCAAGTGCTTCACCATGGGGAGCTCCAGTGCTATTGGCCAACAAGAAAGACGGTAGTAAGCGGTTGTGTATAGACTACAGAGAGTTAAATAAGGTTACCATCAAGAATAAGTACCCCTTACCAAGAATTGATGATCTGTTTGATCAGCTTCATGGAGCTCGAGTATTTTCTAAATTGGATTTACAATCAGGTTATCATCAGCTAAAGGTAAAGAAAGAAGACGTTCCAAAGACAGCATTCAGGACTCGTTATGGCCATTATGAGTTTCTAGTTATGCCCTTCGGAGTCACCAATGCCCCTGCAGTTTCATGGATTTGATGAACAGAGTGTTCTCATCATATTTGGATCAGTTTGTGGTTGTTTTTTATAGATGACATCTTGATCTATTCGAAGAACGACAGAGAGCATGCAGACCACTTGAGAATAGTGTTACAGACTCTCCAACAGGAACAACTTCATGCTAAGCAAAGCAAGTGTGAATTCTGGTTAAATAGTGTGGCCTTCCTTGGACACATAATTTCAGAAGAAGGAATTTCAGTAGACCCCAGTAAAATTCAGGCAGTGAAGGACTGGCCTATTCCAAGGACAGTAACAGAAATTAAGAGTTTTATTGGATTAGCCGGATATTATAGGCGCTTTGTCCAGGATTTTTCTAAGATTGCAGCCCCGTTAACAAAGCTCACCCGGAAAGGAGAAAAATATATATGGACCGAGGAATGTGCTGCAGCGTTTGAGCAATTAAAGGAGAGACTCATTACAGCTCCAGTTTTGAAGACTCCTTCAGGAAGAGGAGGGATGGTTATATACAGTGATGCATCCGGGAAAGGCTTAGGGTGTGTATTAATGCAGCATGGTCATGTCATAGCTTATGCATCCAGGCAACTGAAACCACATGAGAAGAATTACCCAACTCATGACTTAGAGCTGGCGGCGGTAATATTCGCATTGAAAATCTGGAGGCATTATCTTCTGGGAGACAAGGTGCTAATCTACACTGATCACAAAAGTCTTAAGTATATCTTCACGCAGAAAGAATTGAACATGAGACAGAGACGGTGGCTTGAATTAATGGCAGACTATGATATCGACTTACAGTATCATCCGGGCAGAGTCAACACCGTACCGATGCATTGAGCAGGAAGCCAGAAAATAAGATGCTAGTACGACTTACTCAGCAGGAGGAATTAATTCAGGACTTCATAAAACTGGACTTAATGATAGTACGAGGAGTCGATAGCACAAGACAGTTGATGACTTTCAGATCCAGTCAACCCTGATGGATGAAATTAAAGAAGCTCAGAAAGAAGACCCCAGATTGCAGAAGTTCAGAGCTCAAATAGAAGCTGGATTGAGAACTGACCTCCGTATTCATTCAGACAACGCATTATATTTTGGTAACAGAATTTGTGTCCCCAAGGAGAAGTCCGACAGAAAATTTTGGCAGAGGCACATAGTTCGGCCTATTCCATTCACCCGGGAGGAACTAAAATGTATCGGGACTTGAAGCAGAAATTTTGGTGGAATGCCATGAAGAGGGAGATAGCCCAGTATGTGGCCAAGTGCTTAGTTTGCCAGCAAATAAAGGCAGAACACCAAAGAACAGCTGGACTTCTACAGCCATTGCCGATACCCGAATGGAAGTGGGAACACATCACCATGGACTTTGTTACGGCTCTACCTCGCAGTCCTAAGGGTAACAATGCAGTATGGGTGATCGTTGACCGCCTCACAAAAGCAGCTCACTTTCTACCTTTCAGAGTAGGTCAGTCAACAGAAGTTCTTGCAGATAAGTACATGAAAGAAATTGTTCGTCTACATGGAATTCCAGTTAGCATCGTGTCAGATAGAGACACAAGATTCCGATCACATTTCTGGGAAAGTCTCCAAGAAAGTTTAGGACTCGTCTGGAATTCAGTACTTCATATCACCCCCAGACAGACGGACAATCGGAACGGACCATTCAAATTCTTGAAGACATGTTACGAGCCTGCATGATAGAATTTAAAGGGTCATGGGAGGACTGTATTCATTTGGTGGAGTTCTCTTATAATAACAGCTATCAGGCTAGTATCAGAATGGCACCATTTGAGGCATTGTATGACAGAAAATGCAGGTCGCCGATATGTTGGGATGAAGTCGGCGAAAGAAGACTTATGGGACCAGACATTCTAGTTCAGACAACAGATAAAGTCCGATTATCAGAGATCACCTCCGGGCAGCTCAGAGCCGACAAAAGAATTGGGCAGACACAAATAGAAGACTATTAGAATTCAGAACAGGTGACCATGTATTTTTGAAGATATCACCCACCAAAGAGGTAATCCGATTCGGTACTCGTGGAAAACTCAGTCCCAGGTACATCGGCCCATTCGAAATTTTGGATCGCGTGGGAGAGGTGGCTTATCGATTGGCACTACCGCCATCTTTGGAAGGAGTACACAATGTATTCCATGTATCACAGTTAAGGAAGTATGTCAAGGATGAGAGCCACATTCTGGATCACTCCGAACTGGAACTACAGCCTGATCTGTCTTACGAAGAACAACCGATGGCCATCCTGGACAAAAGTGTTAAGACTCTGAAGAATAAGGCAATACCACTAGTATTGGTTTCTTGGAATAGGCACGCACCAGGAGAGGCTACATGGGAACGGGAGGACGTTATTCGTGAGCGTTACCCTCAACTATTTTCAACTTAGTTGGTAAAACCCTTTCTTCCTATTCTTCTCTACCATCATCTTCCCCTTCCTGAAATTTCGAGGACGAAATTTTTTGTAAGGTGGATAGATTGTAACACCCCATTCCCAGTATACGTGCACAGTTACGTATTCTGATTTTTGAGCATATTATTATTATATTTATTTTCTACTATCCTTACTCATATAGCAGTACTGCATGATTTGACCTGTTCGGTATCCAGATTTGACTGATTTTAGTTTCAAATATTATCTTCTAATAATCTAGATTTTTCATGATTTTCTGGAATTTTTCGGAATTAAATTGTAGATCTTTAAAACCGGTGTCGACCAGTATCACTGGTTGATTCCAGGAATTTTAATTTACAATTGGAATCAAATTTTCGGATTCTGCTTTCACATTCCTTCTTAAAATTATATTTTCTTCCTTCAGGCATTTTCTGGGATTTTTCTGATTTTATCAAAAATTCAGCCTACCCGGTGTAGACACCGTTCTCAGTGTATTCCAGGATTTTTATTTTAAAACTGAGATAGAATTTCTGAAAACCGATTTCACCAAAAGTCATTTTATAATATTTATGATTTTTGAGAATTTTTGGGTAGCTTTCTGAGTCGCTTCAATTTTTGGTCATTTCTAGAGTTTTCGGTATTTTCCCAGATACCGAGAATTTATCTAAGTATCTCACTTATCTCTTTTTCCATTTTTCTCTCTCCTTCCTCAAACGCGAGCTTCACCAGTTGGATCCATCATTAATGCAGTGATCCTCCCCTTGCTGCATTAAATGCTTATGGGCCAATTCAACTCAAGTCCAATCACCCATGCCTTTGTCCTTTTCTCTGAAACGCAGCCTCTTTGCGTTTTCTTCTGGACGCAGCCTTGGGACATTGTGGACGCAGCAATCTTTGGAGGGAAAGTGATGATGGTTTATTATTATATTATTTTCCCCTTCTATATATATGCACTCCCATCTTCTCTCTCATTATTTTCCTTCATCCTTTTTGTTCCTGCAAGCTCCAACAGCAAGCTCACCACCACCAAGCCTCTTTGGCCGGCCATCACAACTACTCACCATCTCCATTTTTCCATCACCAATTCCTCCACCTTCTTCTCCTCCATCTCCTTCACCATTTCCAAATAACTAACTCCATCTTCTTCAACCTCTTTCACCAAGAGACACCAAAAGAACCCATCACCTCCACAAAACTTCACCACCATCTCCACCACCACCTGCACCACCGTAGCCTCCACCGAGCATACCATCCTTACCTCCTCGTCAACCTCTTTCCGGCGGACTATAGTTTCATTCCCCGTCACGCCGTTTGCAAAATCTCGTTTTGCCATATTGAACTGGACTTGCACCATCAACCTCTTCCTTTTGTGGAGACCGGCCACTCCTTTTGGTTTGGGGCCGTGTTCTTCTCGGTTGACAGGACTCTAGGCCGGTGCCCTCCTTTTGGTTTGGGACCGAGCTTCATCACCGTAGATTTCCCGGTAATCGTTCACGATTATTCCGGTGATCGTTTTGGTGATTGACTTGGCAAGGGATCATCTTCTTCACTTGGCACTCTTGCTGGACATTGGACGCGTTCTAGGCGAGTAATTCTACTCGCCAAGACTTGGATATTATTTCATATTTGTTAAGAAAACACACCAGTTTCCTAAAAACGCACCAGTTTCCTAAAAACGCACCAGTTTGCTGAAAACGCACCAGTTTCCTGAAAACGCACCAGTTTCCTGAAAACGCACCAGTTTCCTGAAAACGCACCACTTTCCTGAAAACGCACCACTTTTCTGAAAACGCACCACTTTCTTGAAACGCACCACTTTCTTGAAACGTGCCACTTTTTGAGACGCGACCCAACCGAACGCAGCCTTCTTAAGTCGATTTGATCCTTTACTATAGTCGACTAACTCCTTCTCTAAGTCGACTAATTTCTCTCCCTAGTCGACTATTCTTGATTAATTGTTATGGTTAATTACTTCTTTGATTTTGAACATTATCTTTGGGTCATTTATTATTATATTGCTATTTGCAAGGCTTGTCACTTGATGAATATCACCTCTTATCATGCTATCTATTAACATAAGGCATGATACACCTGACTCCTATAATTATCATTATAACGGGAATGATAACCGGACTTCATGATTTGCAAACTTGATTACTTGATAGTACGAACTAGTACTCCTGATATACCTGTACTCCTGACATGTTCCTGCTCATTCCCGAAATCTGATAATTATTTAATATACCATAAAATGAGACAACTTACATTGGGTCGGGGGAAACATGCGGCTATCAATATGTGTTCGTGTTTACAGTGGCATTAGGTATGTTGTGCAACTAAATTTCCGGTCTGACCTGTGGGCCTCCAGGCGACCGAGGGGAGTGCTGGCTCCCTCCTTCCTGGTACCATCATGAAAAGGGCATACATAAGTCCCTCCTGTTTGCCTTGCGGCAGGTTCCGTTACCAAGCAACGGAACAATCCTGGGCCGTGGTCCCGGGTATGCACGGGACCCACTGTAAACATAGTTCGTTGATACCCCCGCTGGTTTCCAATAACAACCTTGCTTTACTCGGATATGGATCTATGTGTGCTGGGACGCTAGTTCACATAGCTAGATATCAGGGTAAGACGAGTAATAATAATAATAATAAAAGACGCTAATTGTGGGTGTTGTATGCGCTTGGATTACGGTGACATGAGATAAAGGTATATAGATGAGGGTTTCCTTGTTTGGATTATTCCCTCGAAGTACTAGTCTCATGAGGTCGTAACTTGAGCTTATACAATGCCTTTTATTTATAACATGGCGTACTTCTTTTACTTGCTGGATGATTTTTCTTGATATTGTACCAACTCTCATATTCTTATTCTTATGCCACTCGGCTGTAACATGATCACTTGTTTGGGAGGTCCTGACTCCCTTGAATTTGTATGTTCAGGTTCCGAACCTTGGATCGAGGTGGAGCCTTCTGTGGAAGATCAAGTTTACCTTGCCGAGCAAGTTGACTAGTCTCGGTTTCTGTTGTACCTGACCTTCCTTTTGAGCTCGCGGGATTCCCTTTCAACTCGTGAGCATATTGTAATTATATTGTAAATCGTACTTTTGTGCTTGGCTGTGATATATGATGCATGTGATATGTAAGAGTATGTCACAACTTGTGATAACCTTATACAATTGTATTTCTTGTGTTGGCATATGAATGGGCGCTACGCTTGTCGTACTCTGGTCCTTGCTTGTACTGATGCTTAACGTATATACGTGAGGGTATTTCCGACCTGCGTATGTACGTCGCAGTGACGTCCCCGTACCCGCAGGACCGGGGCGTTACAGGTGAAGACTTAAGTCGCTGTACGTTAGGTAGGTGTTTCCTTTATATTAACACGCATAGTGACGAGGGTCGCAGTGTTGTTGTTGATTAACACAATTACTGAAGGCATGTTTGTTTCTAACATCAGTACGCAATAGTAAAAGCCAAGTTCTAACAAATGAATACTGTAAATAATCAATGGAACTTATAATAAATAAATGTATAGAAATGTGTATAAATTAAATCCATACAACAAAAAAATTATGCAATGAATTGCACTTGAAATATTTTTTACATTTATAAAAAAAAATTGTGGTATATCAATAATTTGTCAACTATCAGTCTTCATATGTCGTATGTCGTATAATGTCTGTTTCTTCATCCCAACTCTTCTCTACATCTGCAAGTATCATGTATGCAAGCTCACTTCTTAGTTTCTGTACAGCATCAACCGTAACAGCATCAGCAGCTGATAGATGATAGCCAGACGCTATGCTTTCCATGTACTTGCATACATATATAGCGCAATCAACACTGAAATTTCCATAGAGCAATCATTAAATGAAATTAGTTTTTTGTACTAAAAAAAATAGAAAATATGAAATGAAATTACATGTCAAAAATTTATATACCTGTTTGCTTGTTGGGGGCATTTTGCGTATTTTATTTATTTTTTCTCAATTTTTTTTTGGAATGAATCTCAAAAATCTCTAATAATCTATCTTTCTGCAATGTCAATAGGAACAAAATTAGTATTAACCAAATTAATTGCAAGTTTTCAGTAATCAAAATATTAAATTTTAACTCACCATTATTCTTGCATCTGTTTGGTAAAGCTTTGTTATACTACCTTTTTTGTCAGCTGGGACCAAAGAGTTGTAAAAAATCCACTCTTCTGTGGAGCAATCGAATACCAGCAAGGTCCAGTGAAATCCCGATTCGTCGGCACTATGTTTGTGATTGATCGGGAAGAACATGTACTGCACGTCAGCTGTCCAGTTTTTCAACAGCTTCTGCTTGATGAAATGACCTTCCAGATCTTCAATTTTATTTACAACACCGTGCTGCGGACAAGGAAAAAAATAGAAATCAAATACAAAATGAATTAAAAATATAACAAAAAAATATAAACTGCGACCTTAGTCGCACTATATTATTTAGTCGCACAGCTCCGACCTTGGTCGCAGGTCGCAGCTGTTACATTTTGTCGCAGTACCTGAGTTAGTAGCAGTACATTTTAATTATAAACTGCGACCTTGGTCGCAGCTCCGACCTTGGTCGCAGGTCGCAGCTGTTTCATTTTGTCGCAGTACCTGAGTTAGTAGCAATACATTTTATTTATAAACTGCGACCTTGGTCGCAGCTCCGACCTTGGTCGCAGGTCGCAGCTGTTACATTTTGTCGCAGTACCTGAGTTAGTAGCAATACATTTTAATTATAAACTGCGACCTTGGTCGCAGTACATGTGTTAGTAGCAGTACATTTTAATTATTCACTGCGACCTTAGTCGCAGTACATGATTTATGTCTACACAGAGATAGAGAATATTAGTAATCTGTTCCAGAGTTGATATTACATTAAACAGTAAAGGAGAAAGTAGATTTTTTTTTACCAAGCTTCGCTTCGGAAGAATATGCTTTTTAATCCTTCTCTTTTCTCAAGATGATGCATGTAGAAATGAATTACAGTTGCATCTAAGTCTCTACTGAACATCAGGTCCTCAATGTCATTCCTTGAAATGATGATTGAATTATCGGTATCCTGATATGCAGTAGAACTGCAAGATATTCAAAACAAAGTTAGTAATTTAATTGTTCTTATATAAAGGTATAACAGAAATTTTTTGATATGAATTAACTTACTCAGAGTAGGACTTGTCGAAGAAATGTTTTATAGAGCTTGTTGATCGGGCTGCAGAATTCTGTATGATGTGGTTTCGGTCAATTCTACAGAACTCGCAGCCGCAGGCTGTGGAAGAGGATTTTCATTTTTTTTCTTCTTCTGTTTTGGATAAACAAAGTCGGAGTCATCGCGATCTCTTTCAGCGCGCTTTCGTTCTTTGACTCCCCTTTCTATTGTTCCTTTAGAGGTTTCCAAAACAGCTTCTTTTGATGATTGCTTCTGAGGCGGAGTATGTTCTTGAATTTCTTCTTCAGAAGCTCTATCTCTTTGGATTTCTTGAGTCATTTGAGTTAGATTCAGAGAAAAACTTGGAATATCTTCCCCAATATTAATTAAAACAGACTCAGAACCCATGATTTTATCCTCTTCCAGTTTTTTCTTCTTCTCCTCTTCAGCCTGCTTCTCCATCTGCTCTTTCATTCTTTTGTTCTCCATCTGCGCCTTCCTCCTCTTCTTCTCATTCTCTTCCTCCTCCCTCCTCCTCCTCCTGCTGTTCCTTTTCCCTCCTCTTCTTCTCCTTCTCCTCTTCTTCCCTCATTCTCCTTTCATTCTCATCCTCTTCCCTTCTTCTATTCTCCTTCTCCTCCACTTCTCTCCTCCTGTTCTCCTTTTCCTTCTCTTCTTCCCTCTTCTTCTCCTTCTCTTTCTCTTCCTCTTCCCTCTTCCTCCTTTCATTCTCCTCCTCTTCCCTTCTTCTATTCTCCTGTTGCCTTTTTTGGTTTTTCTTCTCTCTTTTTTCTCTTCTTTTTAATTTTAATTCAGCCTTGACTCTGTTCTCATTCTCCATATTTTCAATCTTTTTTTCAAGCTGAGAAACATAATCTCTCAAGAGCTGATTTGCAGACCTCAATCGTTTTATTTCTGCTGCTTGAACATCCGGTGGAGGTGGCAAATAACCTTCAAAAATTGGTTCTTGCTCACTCATTTCAGCCGGTTCTGGCTCCTTTTCCGCCGGGATGTCAGCCTCATTACATGTATGGCCTCCTTCATCTCCTTCACTTTGACCTTCTTCTTCTTCTTCTTCTTCACCTTCATCTCCACCTTCATCTTCTGCTACTTCTTCTTCCTCATCCTCTTCCCCTTCAACAGGAAGGCCAACCATATTTTTTTCATCATTAGAGATGTTGGCCATTCGACTCAAAATCTGAAAATAAACAGAAAAAGGTAAGCTAAAAATAAAACAATGAAATTATGATACTGCGACCATGGTCGCAGTTTATTTATGAAATATTTTTGGATAAGAATTCGACCATGGTCGCAGTATGTTTTGTCGTGCATAAATTTATCTGCCAAGAGATGCAGCTCAACACTGCGACCATGGTCGCATTTCTGTTGAAAAGGGTATTTTCAAGAGAATGCGACCATGGTTGCACATTATTTGTCAGGCATAAAACGAACTGCGAAAGTTGCAGCTCAATACTACGACTATGGTCGCATTTTATTTGTACTACACATAAAAAGAAGTTTAACTTACAATATTGCTGTCAATCTTTTTTAGATCAACTTCAAGTAGAGATCTGCCAATATTTTGGAGGTCCCATCTTACTGCGCGTGGGATTTTTTCCTCCAAACCAGACCTCTGCTCAAAAATAGGTGCCCTCTCACACAGCCAATACTGCAAAAATTAAAAATTAAATTAGTTTCCACAAATTTTATCAATTTATGGGTAAATTTCATACAATGTTGGCCAAACTTGAGATTTCTACTTACAATAATTTGCACGGAGCATCCTTGCAGCTCGTACGTGGTTTGCCTGAAGATGTCCATTGAGTCAATCAGGAATTGCCAAACAGCTTTTACCCAGCATATTGTCCTCATTAGTTGCATATTGGCAATCTGTTCCACAATATACCACGGCACCGTGCATTTACTGCCAGAGAAGAAAAGAGTGGCCGACATGTATAGGATGACTAATGTGGTAAAGTCTTGAGCTGCAAGTCTATTTATGTCTCTTATAATTTCATTTATAGACAATTGCTGCTCAGATTGTTCATCCTGTGTCACATCTAATATATCCCTCCTCCTTCTCTTGACAAGAAGATTATCCAAAGTATCTTCAATAGATACTTTTGTGATCTTCTTTATATTGGGGAAAAAATGTTTTATAACCCCTCTATCTTTCAGCGTACATGTCTTATTCATCACAAAATCTACCCCATTGACAGGTAGACCAAAAGTAAGGGCAACATCCTCCACTGTTAACTCAATCTCTTTGCCCCCAATTGTAAAGATCCTTGTATTCCTGTCATACTGGTCTAAAATACGCAGCACGGCAACGTTTGATTTTAGTGTCTTTTCAGCCCCAAATTCTTCATTGTAGAACGCCATGAAGATTGGGCCAAATGGGGTATTCTTCATCGCCTCTACGAAATCAGCCGGTATGTACTCTTTAAATTTCTTCATTAACTGGCACATTGGTTTTATGCTTGATCTCAGAGGACGAACCTGTATCTGTTGTTTACCTACGTAGGAAGAAAAATTAAACACTTTAGACCAATGATTATTACAAAATTATAAGGTAATATAAAGCATATTTGTTTTTTAATAAACTGCGACCTCGGTCGCAGTCATGCATTGCAAAAAAAAAACATCTAGAACCAGGACTACACTGCAATCTAGGGTCGCACTACATGTACTGCGACCAAGGTCGCACTGCGACCAAGGTCGCATACAACTACAGTGAAATCAGAACAACTGCGACCAGGCCAACACTGCGACCAAGGTCGCATAAGACTACAGTTCAAAAAGAAACAACTGCGACACAAGTTTGATAAAAACATTTATTAAAATAAACTGCGACCTTGGTGAAGACTTGAGACTACAACTCTTATTTAAACAACTGCGACCCCATGTCGTCAGTATGTGAGAAAAAAAAAGTAAATTTCATATACTGCGACCAACGTCGCATTCGTCCACAAGGAAAGGTAAAAAAAAAAAAATTTCCAAAGTCGCACAGATCTGAACTGCGACACAGTAAAAATAGAAGTAAATAATAAAAACTTTCAAAAAATAGGACCTTTATCGTCTAAAGTTTGAAAATCTCTTTCGTAATTGCGACCATGTTTCCAATATTTAAAAAAAATTTAAAAAAAAATGCGACTTCAGAAATAAATCTTGAAAAAATTTAAAACTTTTAAAATACACAAAACCCTAAAAATTTTTGAAAATATCTATTTTGTAGTACCTTTTTCGACGGATGATTTCTTAGGCGCCATCAGTTGCAAATAATTTTTTCCAAAAACGGATGAAATTTTGAAGGAAAAGAACAAATTGGATCAGAACCGCCGTTTGAAGTTGAAGAGCTGTAAATTTTTTTGGAAGACTAATTTTTTTACAATAAGGTAAAAGTTTGTGATGGAGGGTATTTTCGGAAAATAAAATGTTGAGTTGACTGGCATTAAATTGGGCGGGATTTTACAGGATTTTGTCCGCCAAATTTTTTAACAGATGTGGGGCGGTGATGTTGCCACGCCCGCAGGCTGAGAAAACTCTCTCAGCCCGCAGGCTGAGGTACAGATAGCCCATATATATATATATATATATATATATATATATATATATATATATATATATATATATATATATATATATATATATATATATATATATATTTGACCACAACAAAAATGCTTCACTCAAGTACATCGGTATCTAATAATTTGTCATTACAACAAAAATAGCGACTTAGGGCCTGTTTGTTTCGTTGCAAAACGCCGCAAGTCGTAAGTCATAAAATGAGAATGGAAAAAGTGAACTGTAGCAGAGAAAATATATTGTGTTTTATGGTGTTTGGTTGATAAAGTGAAGTGTAAATGGAAAAGTATATTGTGTTTTACGGTGTTTGGTTGATAAAGTGAAAGTGTAAATGGTAAAGTCTATTGTGTTTTACGGTGTTTGGTTGGTAATGTAAAAGTGTAAGTGGAAAAGTTGACCACAAAATTAACTGTAGCAGTGAATTAAATATTATAAATACTATTAAATTAAATCTACTATTGCAAATTAAATTGTATTAATAAATTTGAGATAAAAAATTAATAATCTTAATATTTTATTTATAACAATAATATTAATAAAATATTAGTATAAATAGTAAAATATTACTAAAATATTAACTAAATAAATAATATAAAATTTTAAGAAAATCTAAAGAACATTAATAAAATTTTAAGAATACTAATAAAATATAAATATTAAAAAATGTTACAATAATAATAAAATATAGTTATAATATTATAATATTAAAAATACTTGAAAATTATTATAATATAAATTTTATTATAATATTATTGTAATATTTTAGAAATATAAAATTAATAAAGTAAAATATAATTATAATTTAATAATAAATTATCATTATAGTATTATTATACTGAATTATTATTACAATATTAACATAATAAAATATTAATATAATAATAAAATATATTATGATATTAATAAAATAATTTTTATATTAAAAATAAATAATTAAATATATAGTAATTTTATATTAAAGTATAATACTGTTATATTAATAAAATATTAACTCTAAATAAAATAATAAAAAATGGAATAAGTATTAATAAAATAATAAAATATTAAATTAAAATATTAAATTAAAATAGTAAAATATTAAATATTAAAACAATAAAAAGTTAAAGATTAAAAATATAAAATAATTAAATAATTAAATAAGAATTTGAACACTATTAAAATATTAAATATTTAATAATATTTAGGGCTTACTGTACCTCAGCCCGCGGGCTGAGAGAGTTTTCTCAGCCTGCGGGCGTGGCAACATCACCGCCCCACATCTGTAATAATTTTGGCGGGCAAAATCCTGTAAAATCCCGCCCAATTTAATGCCAGTCACCTCAACATTGTAATTTTCAAAAATACCCTCCCTCACAACTTTTTACCGACCTTGGTAGCAGTCCTCAGAAAAAGACTGCGACCTTGGTAGCAGACCTTGGTAGCAGTCCTCAGAAAAAGACTGCGACCATGGTAGCAGTCCTTAGAAAAGACTGTGGTAGCAGACCTTGGTAGCAGTCCTCAGAAAAAGACTGCGACCTTGATAGCAGTCCTCAGAAAAAGACTGCGACCATGGTAGCAGTCCTTAGAAAAGACTGCGACCGTGGTAGCAGTTTTCATAAAAATACTGCGACTATGATAGCAGTCCTCAGAAAAAGACTGCGACCTTGGTAGCAGTCCTCAGAAAAAGACTGCGACCTTGGTAGCAGTCCTTAGAAAAGACTGCGACCGTGGTAGCAGTTCTCATAAAAACACTGCGACCTTGGTAGCAGTCCTCAGAAAAAGACTGCGACCTTGGTAGCAGTCCTTAGAAAAGACTGCGACTGTGGTAGCAGTTCTCATAAGTACTGCGACTATATTAAAAATCATTAAATATCAAATCAGATAAAAAAAATTAAAGAAGCAGCATTCACTGTCTTTTACCGAAAAAGTAGCTTTTCATAAGGGGTATTTGGTAATTTAACTTCTTTCGATAAGCGGGCCGCAAGTTAGTGGGGTGCAAAATTGAGCCACGTCAGCGCAGGCTGAGAGAGTTCTCTCAGCCCGCGGGCTGATATACATTTTTCTCTAATATTTATTATATATTGATTATCAAGTAACTGTTTTGAACCGTAAGTGTACTACAAGTGAGAGTTACATGACCACAAAATTAACTGTAGCAACTGCAAGTAGAAAAATATGAGTGTAAAAGTGAGATTTACATGACCACAAATTTAACTGTAGCAACTGCAAGTGGGAAAAGAAGAGTTGCAAAAGTGTTTTGCATTTTGCATTTTGCAAACGAAGCCAAACAACTGTAAATGTAAAGTTGCAAAACTTTTTGCATTTTGCAAACGTTTTGCAACTTACCAAACACGCCCTTAGAGTCTGTTTCCAATGAATGAAAATCTGGAAACTAGTTTACATACAAATGAAATGCATAATTTACAGTTAGCTGGATCCAGGTGGGAAAAATAATAAGACAGAAAATGTAACGGTCCCAGTTTTCATAATATTTCCATATACATAAACATTAAATTGATCCACCGATTATCATAATCATCTTCTAATTCTTAAAAATTTTGGCAGCACTTCCTCTATAATACTGAGTCTACTTGATACATTGATACAAACAGTTTTATATTCCTCATCATCCAGATATGTATAAACAATATTCCATGCAATGGTATATCACAGTTTCGGCTTGACATCGCCTACTTAACATCTCACACATTTATCATAAGGATACAACGCAAGATAAAAATTCAAGGACTTACTTAAGAATAATCTCCTTGGTATCACCATCTAACATAAGCCAACCCAAGGTAATACCCATAAGAGCTCATACACAATTCTACATATATACATCATCTCTATGTACATGTATAAAATCACATTACTTAATTACAAATCCTTATAGAAGCTTGATAGGCTCACACAATGAATGTTGTGCACCCTTTCGGTACCCTACTCTTGCCTTTAGCTGTTATTTATCCCTGACTTGCCCTGAAAACATGAAGCTATGGGTGGGTGAGCTCGACAGCTCAGTGAGTGGAGTCAATTTCATTCATAATCGTAGCATGGCATTAACAATGTATAGTAATCATGACACATGAAAATAAGATGAATGCGGTACATAAAGTATGCAATACTGAATGCTTCTACTTGATTTTAAAATTACTTTCAGTTACTATTCAATTGATGCTGATAACTGAACACAGGACTAGTATCACATATCTCCATTACCATATAAAATCATACATCCAACATACCCTTAGTGTCACGTACATACATACATATATGTCACACATAGTCATTCATTTCCAATCATTTGTAAAGTTGCATATATAGATGTATTGTAGCACCGTCTTCGCACTCCGCCCAGCATACAGGTCCCTTCCTCCATATATATTTATACATATATTTCTATAGTACCGTCTTCGCACTCCGCCCTGCATACGGGTCCCTTCCTCCTAACATATACACATTTTTATATGGCACCGTCTTCGCACTCCGCCCAGCATACGGGTCCCTTCCTCCTTTCAATAAGGTATATATACACATATATCTAAATACACACAATATCGACACAATTAGTTTCATAAGACTCATGTATAGAGCACATCATTTCTTATATGGAATAATACTGTCAATTAGTACTTGCCCATTACCATATATCCTTATGCAATATCCGCACAATTGTCTTAGCCAAGCATATCACATATACCTTTATATGTACAAAATGAAGTAACATACACTAATCATATTTATGTCAACTGTAACGCCCCGATCCCGGCGATACGGGGACGTCACTGCAACGTATATACGTGAGTCCGAAGTACCTTCCCGTATATACGCTAAGCATCAGTACAGACAAGAATCAGAGTACGGAAGCGAATGGTGCATTATACATTCCAACACATATATACAATTACAGAATTATCACCAGTAGTGATCTAATATTACATGAATATCATATCACTAATATGCGCAAATGCGGGAATACAAAAGATATACATGTATGGACAACATAAAAGATACATGTATGTGAACAGTACAAAAGAGTGCTCACGAGGTAACTGGAGAGACCACGCTACCGCTGCGCTACTCTGATCAATAACAGGGGGAAATCCTCACGCTCCAAGCTCCATGACCTGGACATGAGAATCCAGGGGAGTCAGTGAAACTCCCCAGGCGAGTATGATACAAAGCCAGGTGGCGAGCCAGGAGGAACACAAGTGTCAAACTCAGAAGACAGGAGGGTTAGAACACAAATGAAATACATATATGGACGGTCATAATACAATCATCAGAAAACCGGAAATCCAAGGTAAAACTGATTTCATGCAAGGTGATTGTATACGCTTAGGTTACGGTCCCATGAGACTAATACATCGAAGGAATAATCCAAACAAGGAAACCCTCATCTATATACCTTTATCTCATGCCACAGAATATCCAAGCGTATAGAATCAGAGTTGCAAATCATATGAAAGTCAAACAGGAATACAAAACGGGAATCATGACATGCATAGCAAGTGCAACAGGAATCATAACAGGTACTTTAACAGGAATCATGACAGGTGACTATTATTATTATTACTTGTCTGACCCATATATCTAGGTATGTGACCTGGTGTACGGCCAACCCACATACATCCATATATAAGCAAGCCAAGGGTTGTTAACGGAAGCCGCTGGAGAACTGATAGTCTTTCTTATAGTAGTTCCATACCCCTGGAACCGGTAGGTATAATCAGTAATATCAAAACACTTTCACCATTGTATATATATATATGTATATATATATATATATATACTTTAATTCCGTCACTATAAGCAAGGTATCATTCGGCATCCATCACTTCCTCCCATACCCATACAAGTTGTCCTTTTTATAGCTTATTAGGTAATTATCAATTTACGGGGAAAATAGGAAATGGACATGATCAGGAATCAGGAGTACATAAACAATATATAGTCAGGTCACTGCATGTAAAGCAGGAAAACAAGTCACTGATCATGATACAGAATAACAAGTCAAATCCCCGTAAAGATGACAATCACAAGTCAAGTATATCATGCTGGGTATAAAGTGATAGCATGATAGGATGGTGATATTAGTAAGCAACCAATCATAACATGAGATTGATAATAGTCTGGGTAAGTCATGGTACAACATAAAGGTCTTGCCAAATAGTGGCATGTCAGGGGTCAGGTGATAACATACTAGAGGTCAGGTGATACCACGCCAGATGTAAGGAGATATACATGTGTTAAAAGGGAGCATACTGAAAGTACACCTAGAGGGGGGGTGAATAGGTGTAAGTGCTAATCTAGGGCTAAATAAAAAAAAATCTAATGCTCTAAATGCGGAAGCTAATGCAAATGTTGCACAAACTTATACAATACAACAAGTGTAGCCGAATTCCCCTTGCGAGGCTCTGGACTAACTCCTCTTGATTCCCCTTGAAATGGGTTGAGGTGCTATGTGAAGCTCTTGTTGGATGAGTACAAATTAGGCACACACACACAAGCAATCCAAGCAAATAAGGGTATAGCAATAAAAGGAATGCAAGGCACTAATGCAAGCAAGTATGAATATGCTCAATCCCACGCAAGTATATGTATGATGCTATGAATGAATGAATGAATGCTTGCACAAATATAAGAGAGAGAGTTAGAGAAATTGGACAATCGCAAACACAAGGATATGATTCGAGGTTCGAGCCCCTAGCTCTACATCCCCGCCTACACCACCGTGTAGGATTTCCCAATCCACTATAGGAGTACCAAACTCCTCTCTCAACCTTACAATGCCACCGAGGCAATACAACACACAATCCACCTCTATCAAGAGGGATACGGCCCGTAGCCAACCACAACACACACCTCTACCTAAGAGGTATAAGGCCCGTAGCCAACAACAAACACTACCTCTACCGTAGAGGCTCACACACCAATACCACTCCGATCACCTCTACCGAAGAGGGATTCACAAATTAAGGAGGGTTTACAACTCAAGAGGTGTACAACTACAACCTCAAACACTTCTCTTTTCTTTCTCTTTTCTTTTCTCTTTTCTTTTCCACAAAAACAAAAATCCTAATAGTTTAGGATAGAAGATAGCTCAAGTGTGGAAACTATGTGTTTTTGGAAAACAAGCAACAAAGAAAACACTTGGGAAATTCTTGTAAAAGATGGAGAATGAAAACCAATACAAATATCCCAAATTCCTATTTCTTTGATTTTTCCAAAAACCCAAAACAATAAAGATTAGAAGTTTAAAGCACAAAAACTATTTTGAAAACTCTTTAAAAACACTTCAGAAACTGCAATTTTTCCCTTGTAAAAACCTTGGCCAAAATCCCAAATGAATGGGGTTTATATAGGCCAAAACAGAAAACTAGCCGTTAGGCTGATGTGGCATTTTTGACAGCCACCGGTCGACCGGCCCGGTCGACCGCCAACGGTCGAAATTATGACCGTTGGGAGATTCGGTCGACTGCCAGTCGACCGACCAACAGAAGGAAACACAGTTTCCTTCTATCGGTCGACCGACCCAGTCGACCGACAAGATACAGAGAGCAGACTCTCTATATCGGTCGACTGGGTCCGTGTCCCGGTCGACCGACGGACATGCACAGCCTGTGCATGTCCCGGCAGAGCAGCCGGTCGACTGCCGGTCGACCGGTCTGCCTGGAAAACTGTTTTTCTGGGCAGATTTTGAGATAGAAAATTTTGTAAAAAATATTTTAACACTTGTAAAAATTCCACAAAAATATGTTTTATCATTTTACTTGATAACTAAACTTGTGATAAAAATTTCAAGACATATATCAAACATATCAATTCATTTTTGTGTCTTGCCAATTTTATCAAAAATAAAACTTGTATTTTTATCAAACTAGATTTTTCCAAAACATGAATAGGAATGTCAAAATAAGTTTGTCTATAAGTTAAGCATGTATGTATAACTAGAAAACATCTACTATACATATTAATCATGAAAACTTGTTTTGATCAAACTATTCATGAAATCAATATCAAAAACCAAACCATGTGTATTTTGTGCACTTGAGCATATCAACTAAACTAAGCTTTAACAAATGGATCTAAAACTCAAAACTAAACCTATGGATACCTAAGTCTTCTTGACGATCTTCATCTTCAAGTAGACTAGCTCCCAAACGCGATCCACCGAGTGCAAAGGTATGATCTTTAAGCTTTGGCACCGGAATCACCATGATAAGCTTCCAAACATCTTGTTGAAGCTAATCACCAACACTAATAACCTGCTAATGATCTGAAACTTAGAAACACAAGAATATTAGTAAATATAACTACATGAGTTGATCATCATCAAAACTAGAGTGGAAGGCCTTTGGGCCAACAATCTCCCCCTTTTTGATGATGACAAAACTCATGGAGTTATATATGCATGGATTAAAGTTAAGCTTCAAAGAAGCTCCCCCTCAACTCATGCATAAACAAATAAACAATAATATGCAATGCATGACAATGCATATAAACATGGTACTCTAGATATCAATGGAATATTCAACATACAATATGTTCTAGATACCAATTAAGCAAAGAAGACATGCATATATTATAAACAAAAACACAAATTCTTCTCCCCCTTTTTGTCAATCATCAACAAAGGGGTAAGAGCAAAATCAAAACATATTCTTAAAACAAAATTGTTCTTAATTCTTAAAACAAATACATGCATACAAAGACATGCATATAAGCTACAAAAATCTTCTCCCCCTTTTTTGTCCTAATCAAGGAACCAATAAAGGGTTAAAAAAAAATATAAAAACAAATTTTCTCCCCCTTTTTGTCAAAAACAAAAAGATCAAGAAGGGGTAATCCAAAACAAATATGATACCAATTCAAGATATGACAATAAGGTGCATATTGATACCAAATGAAATAAACAAAGATGAATAAATGTTATATGCTATATATATTCATGAAGAGGAAGACGCTAAGTTAGCTTCCCTACACATATGCATTACATGAAGGAGGAATGTGAAGCCCTAATTCACATAACACACATTATGTAATGAATAAGAGGAGATGTGAAGCTCCCCTACACACGTGTACCATATAAAGAAAAGATGTTAAGCTTTTCAATACACAATACACTCAACATGAATTTATATACATATAGGCAATGTAAATCAAAAGTATATCTATTTTTCTTAAACAAAATCTTGAGATACCAATTAACAATACTCAACATAAACATCTTGATATCTTTAAGAGAAATATGTTCTTTTAACCATATGATACCAATTGAAAGTAATTGAAAGTAATTTTAACATAAAGCAAGGGAGTGGGAATCAAATACCAATTGAAAGACAACATCAAATTTTCTCCCCCTTTATGAAATACCAACTAAACATATGCATAAGCTTATTTTAAGATACAAATTGAAAACAATCAATCATTAGAAATTTTCAAGCTTAGCATTAAGATGTATATGTATGAAAGTAATAGATATCAATTGAAATTGATACCATAGGATAGAAAGCATACATACATACATAAAACATATATGAGTATACAAGAAGGATCAAAAATTGATACCAATTGAAATATGTTCAAAGATACCAATTTAAAGAATAAGGTCAAGTGTATCTCATATTATCACAATAAGGAATACGAACAAGTTAAATGAAAAGTTTTGTTAACTAGTACGAAATCCTTCAAGCAAGGAATAAATACAAGTCATTTTTCATAAAAATGAAATCCACATGATAATCAACACTCTATTCAATTAAGTATGAAAAGGTCTCATGAAAACAAAGCATGACCAATTAATAGGTGTGAGTGTACAAGTAAAGTGTGGAGATCACAATCATGAAAAATTGTTCAATTAAGTTCAAGTATTCCTTAAAACAAGAAATCATCAAATATTTAATCTTCTAGATATATGTATGTCTAATACAAGCTAAAGTATACATACATATCCAAAATACAAACGAGTCCACAAGTATATATGCATGAAGGCACGTGGCTCAAAAGGATGTATATGTATAAGATTAGTTTGAACTAGGTAGACATATACATGAAGTCAAATATAAACACATGAAAAACATGAAAATCTCAATTTTCATTTAAAATCAAATTCATTTCAAGGTATATGTATGATTTGTCAAACAATAAGTATACATACATATCCCTAAACACAATTGAGTCCATAATAGATATTTGCATGAGGGGCAAATGACTCAAGGGGTATACATGTATATCTTAATGTTTGGCAAGTTAAACATATACATGAAGTAAAAACTCATAATCATAAGATAAATACAAAAATTGAATACAAGTTTAAAAATGTACGAATCATCAAAACTAGACTATATTCACACATCTAATGGGAACAACCAAGCATTCAATCCAAAACATATATAGATTTGTTTGTAGCCCATTCTATGTGCAAGTATAAATCCTAGTCTTAATGAGAACTAACATCTAAACATGTAATCAAATCATTAAGTACAATACAAACACGAATATCATTTTGCTAAAACAAAACACGTAAATTCATCAAAATTCTTTTATTTTGTGAACCAACTTCTAGGTATATGTATGATCCATCCAAATCTAACGATATACATACATATCCCAACTATAAACGAGTCTATTAAAAATATTTGCATTGAAGGCAAAAGACTCATGGGTATACATGTATATTTATTAGGTTTGAATTTAAAATACATATACATGAAGTAGAATCATAAAAAATAGGTATGACAAGTATAAACAAAGAAATCATCAAAACTAGCCTATACTTGTGCACATAGTGGGTACAAATGAGCATGAAGAGCAAAACATATATAAGTCAATTTGTTCTCACTAAGTGTACATGTATACATGCAAGTTTTGATAAGATCTACATTTAAACATGTATATACCACAAGAAGCACAAAACACATATAAAACATCATGATACAACTAAAACATGAATCAAACGTTCAAATGATCAATATGTATATGCATATGCATAAGATCTAGGATATACATATTAGATCAAAAATGAGATCACACAAATATAAATCTATATTGAGCATGGGTGTCTCTAAACAACTAAGCATGTATATCACTAATCAAATGAACATGATATAACATAGTGAACATTAAACAATGACATGCTATAACACAAATGATATGAACATGTAATCAATGAACAATTAAAACATGTTATAATCATAAATAGGGAGTTAGGAATTGTTACCAAAAGCCTAGAAGGCAACCTTCCTTGTCTCCTAAACATGGTGGTCCTTTCCACCAAATCATCCCTTGAAAGTGATGCATCCAATTGATTTCCTTTAAGTACGGAACGCATCCACTCCAAGGTGCCATCACTCTCACGTCATGTGAGAGTCCACACCTACATCAAAAATTGGAGGGGTGGTCTTTGGTACCCATTGTCTTTTGGGTCCATGGGAGTTAGTCTCATCTCTAACCCAAACAAATTTCTTTTTATTTGCTAAATTATTGACATGTAATCTATCAAAGCAAAATTTAGCAAGATGGCCTTTTCGACCACAATGTGTACAAGTGTACACATGAGCATACGTGTGATTGTGTCCGTGAGGAGCATGTGTATGCCTTGGAGGGTGTGCATGCATAAAAGATGGAACTTGTTTCTTTCGAAGCAAAGTTTCCAATCGTGTATGGTTCATGGCACATTGGCTCATAGTGGAGCCCAAACAATCTACCTTCTTCTTAAGCATACAAATATCATCATTAATCTTAGAAGAAGAGGTACATGCATTAGGTAGTCTAGATGATGAGGCTACACTAGCATGGCAAACATGAGAAGACATATCATTTTTCAAAGAATTATTTTTACTTAAACAAATTTCTAATTCTTTTGAAATGAACACAATTTCTCTTTTCAAAGAATCATTTTCTTTTAAAACAAATTCTACCTTTGAAGATAAAATATCATTATTTTTTAAAACCTCATTGCAATCATTTTTAGATTTTAAAAGGTTATTTTCTTTAAGTGCAAGTTCTAATTGAGATCTCAATGAATCCCTTTCATTATAGACCTCAACCTTCTCTTGCAAAACAATATCAAGTCTAGTATGCAAATCCTTATTTTCTTTTTCAATTCCTAGACTTTTCTTTTTCAAAATTTTATAATTTTCTATCAATTTTTCACAAACTATAGAAAGTTCTTCATTTAAGGCATGGGGATCAACAATATCATCACATGAAGAACAAGCATCATCACTATCTAGGTGGGATTCCGAATGTACCTCAAGGGAGTCATTCCCTTGGACCATGAAACATTGTGGTTCGGATTCTCCACTAGATTCCTCTTCTTGGATTTGTTCTTGAAGCTCGGAGGTGGTGGTTGTGGTTGTCAATTTGTTCCACACTACAAAAGCGGAATCAATATTAGAAACATGTAAAAGATAATCTTTAGGCAATGTGCTTCTAATAGCCTCTAGGGCTTGTGCATTGGCCCTTATATGAATGAGGTTACCAAGATAGCATTTCTTGGTAGCCGCAAGGAAAGTATGTAAACCTAGGGTTTGTAGGTAAATGGACATCCTAGTCTTCCAAACAAGAATGTTGGAAGGGTCATAGCTAGGAGGGGTCATGAAGTCCATGGTAAACTAAATGTATGCAAACAAATATTATGCAAACAAGATTAGCAAGCAAATGGATCACTCCTAGGATGTTAAGCCTAATATCAGGAGCACTAGCTCTGATACCAATTGAAAGTACACCTAGAGGGGGGGTGAATAGGTGTAAGTGCTAATCTAGGGCTAAATAAAAAAAAATCTAATGCTCTAAATGCGGAAGCTAATGCAAATGTTGCACAAACTTATACAATACAACAAGTGTAGCCGAATTCCCCTTGCGAGGCTCTGGACTAACTCCTCTTGATTCCCCTTGAAATGGGTTGAGGTGCTATGTGAAGCTCTTGTTGGATGAGTACAAATTAGGCACACACACACAAGCAATCCAAGCAAATAAGGGTATAGCAATAAAAGGAATGCAAGGCACTAATGCAAGCAAGTATGAATATGCTCAATCCCACGCAAGTATATGTATGATGCTATGAATGAATGAATGAATGCTTGCACAAATATAAGAGAGAGAGTTAGAGAAATTGGACAATCGCAAACACAAGGATATGATTCGAGGTTCGAGCCCCTAGCTCTACATCCCCGCCTACACCACCGTGTAGGATTTCCCAATCCACTATAGGAGTACCAAACTCCTCTCTCAACCTTACAATGCCACCGAGGCAATACAACACACAATCCACCTCTATCAAGAGGGATACGGCCCGTAGCCAACCACAACACACACCTCTACCTAAGAGGTATAAGGCCCGTAGCCAACAACAAACACTACCTCTACCGTAGAGGCTCACACACCAATACCACTCCGATCACCTCTACCGAAGAGGGATTCACAAATTAAGGAGGGTTTACAACTCAAGAGGTGTACAACTACAACCTCAAACACTTCTCTTTTCTTTCTCTTTTCTTTTCTCTTTTCTTTTCCACAAAAACAAAAATCCTAATAGTTTATGATAGAAGATAGCTCAAGTGTGGAAACTATGTGTTTTTGGAAAACAAGCAACAAAGAAAACACTTGGGAAATTCTTGTAAAAGATGGAGAATGAAAACCAATACAAATATCCCAAATTCCTATTTCTTTGATTTTTCCAAAAACCCAAAACAATAAAGATTAGAAGTTTAAAGCACAAAAACTATTTGAAAACTCTTTAAAAACACTTCAGAAACTGCAATTTTTCCCTTGTAAAAACCTTGGCCAAAATCCCAAATGAATGGGGTTTATATAGGCCAAAACAGAAAACTAGCCGTTAGGCTGATGTGGCATTTTTGACAGCCACCGGTCGACCGGCCCGGTCGACCGCCAACGGTCGAAATTATGACCGTTGGGAGATTCGGTCGACTGCCAGTCGACCGACCAACAGAAGGAAACACAGTTTCCTTCTATCGGTCGACCGACCCAGTCGACCGACAAGATACAGAGAGCAGACTCTCTATATCGGTCGACTGGGTCCGTGTCCCGGTCGACCGACGGACATGCACAGCCTGTGCATGTCCCGGCAGAGCAGCCGGTCGACTGCCGGTCGACCGGTCTGCCTGGAAAACTGTTTTTCTGGGCAGATTTTGAGATAGAAAATTTTGTAAAAAATATTTTAACACTTGTAAAAATTCCACAAAAATATGTTTTATCATTTTACTTGATAACTAAACTTGTGATAAAAATTTCAAGACATATATCAAACATATCAATTCATTTTTGTGTCTTGCCAATTTTATCAAAAATAAAACTTGTATTTTTATCAAACTAGATTTTTCCAAAACATGAATAGGAATGTCAAAATAAGTTTGTCTATAAGTTAAGCATGTATGTATAACTAGAAAACATCTACTATACATATTAATCATGAAAACTTGTTTTGATCAAACTATTCATGAAATCAATATCAAAAACCAAACCATGTGTATTTTGTGCACTTGAGCATATCAACTAAACTAAGCTTTAACAAATGGATCTAAAACTCAAAACTAAACCTATGGATACCTAAGTCTTCTTGACGATCTTCATCTTCAAGTAGACTAGCTCCCAAACGCGATCCACCGAGTGCAAAGGTATGATCTTTAAGCTTTGGCACCGGAATCACCATGATAAGCTTCCAAACATCTTGTTGAAGCTAATCACCAACACTAATAACCTGCTAATGATCTGAAACTTAGAAACACAAGAATATTAGTAAATATAACTACATGAGTTGATCATCATCAAAACTAGAGTGGAAGGCCTTTGGGCCAACACATACAACTAACAAGTCTGGAGCAATGACAAGTAGTAACATGGAAGTGACTCAAAGCCCAACGACCACGAAGGGTCGGCCACGCATGGTATATGATGAAGAAACAAGCATATCATAAGCATGGTACAAGTACAAGATAAAGCTACCATAATATAAGCAATTGTAGCGCAATATATGAATATGGAAATAAGAAGCGAAATACTTATCGACCGATGAAACGGGAAACTCAAATAGAGGCGAGACTACTCGCATACAAGAAAGTAGCGAGTGAGAATACTCGCCTAAACCTCAAAGCGCCGAAAGATCCGAAATCCACGAAATCCGGGGCACGCCATAAACTATGATATATATATGTAGAGTGAAGAGGAGAGAGAAAGAGAGAAGTGAAGATGATGTTAGTCAAGATACAAGTCAAGAAGTATAATATACAACATATAAACCAAGTATAAGATCCAAGTTTGAGAAGGTAATTAACTGTAACAAACAGACAGAATTAGTCGACTAGGGTAGGATGAGTAGTCGACTAATAAAGGGGTTAGTCGACTAACAGTCTGGTATAGTCGACTAATACTGGGTTCCAGAGAGTTGATATTCTGATTCAGGAAAAGTTAGTCGACTAGGGTCATAGGGGTAGTCGACTAACAGACATGACCAGTCGACTGATAGTTAGGCTAAGTCGACCAATACTGAGATACAGAAAGTTAAGGTTTCTGGTTCAGGAAGGGATTAGTCGACTAGGTTAAAAATGTAGTCGACTAGGGGTCTCTAGTCGACTAGGGAAATAAGTAAGTCGACTAAAACTGTGATTCCGAGAACTGGTTTCACAGGACATGATAGATTAGTCGACTAATGGTTAGGTCTAGTCGACTAATCGACTGGAAACAGCAAACAGAACAGATTTCTAGGGTTTGGGTTTGGGGGCTAAATAAACATGATTTTGAAGACATAATAGAACATGATATGAATACACATGTATACTAAGAATAGACTAAGTCTAGATGAGTAAGATCACTCACCAAAGAGAGTGATTGGTCTCCATGAGGTGAGGGAGTGATGGTGGTGGTGATTGAAGTTGATGATGAAGAAGATGGTGGATTCCTTTGGTGTTGTTGATGCCCTTGGTGGTGTTTCCCATGGAGATGAAGGAGGAGGAAGATGAAGGGAAGAGGTTGGAGTAGTTGTGGTGGTGGAGATGAAGGGGGAGATGGAGGCTAGGGTTTTGGTGAAGGTGAAGGCTTCTCTTTTGAGAAGTGAAGAAGAGAAAAAGAGAAGTGAAGAAAATGAAATAGAATGTAAAGGGAAAGCATTTATATGTTTTGGATTTTTTGAAGGGGATGCAAATCAAATAGAAGTGAGGGGGTTTTGTGTAAAAAGGGGAGGTGAGGTGTCTCTCAAGTGGACACTTGGCCGGCCATGAGAGAGGGTGAGGTGGAGTGATAATAATGAGGAAGTAGGTGGGAGTTGGTGGAGTTGGAATTTTGGAGGAAGTGGGATTTTTGGAAAATAGAAAAGCTTGTGGTTGTGGAGGAAGGAAAAAGGAAAAGGAAAAAGAAAGGAAATTACAATGAGAAGATATTTCTCTTTGACTTGAAAGATGAAAAATATTGAAAAGGCTGATTCCCGGGTTTAAATCATGGATGCGGAAAACATTTCGGAAAATGCCGGAATCGTCCGAAATTCAAGTATCTCGGAACGACCCGAAATAATTATCAAAAATCAAGAATATTATACTAAGTATCATAGTGAAATCCGTTCGAAGAAATACTTTATAGCTTTAAAACTAAAAATCCCGGAACCAGTTACCTACCGACTCCGATGGAATTTTCATAAAATCATAAAATCCTCAGAAAAAGAATGTAGGTAGAAAATATGATTCTAAGGAATAATGTCTAAAAAATCATTTAGAAATTCCAAACCGTTTGTGAAATAAAAATCTAGGAATCGGTCAGCGGCACTGGCCGACACCGGTTTTGAAGAAATTCATTTTAATTCCAGAAAAATCTAGAAAATCATAGAAAATATATAATAATGGAAAATAATATTTAAAACTAAAATCGGTCAAATCTAATCACCGGAAAGACCAAATCGAATAATATACTATAATCGAGTTCCTGGTTCGGACTGGGACTGACTCCGAGTCCACGAATCCAAATCCAAGACAAAACAATCATATAAGGAATTCATAAAGCAAAACAAATACAGGAAACAAATCGAAAAAATACGATCGGAAAATCTGAATACGCAACTAAGTACGTATTCCGGGAACGGGGTATTACAATCCATGAAGAATTCTATTCTATAACATGCATGTCAATGCCATTGCACACCATACTTCAAAATGCAAGCCGCATATGCAATTAGGTAAAGTGCTATATCAAACAATTTATTATCCATATTTGCAATTAGGTAAACTGTACTCCAACTTATTAAAAACCCCACTCACCTTCAATTTGAGCGTTCTACAAGGGGTTCGTACCGAGCATCGCCACGTGTTTCCTTTCCGAATGATCACATCGGACTCCGATATGCCAATCCCCCTATTTAATAGTAGCAACAACGTCACACATATAATTCTTAGATGAATATCAAGTGAATTACAATGTTCTCGTAGGGAATACTTATTTGATAATTGCGTATTGTTAGCCTCTTACCCTTAAAATTATACCAACAAGATTATTATGGCTATATCATTCTTTCTAACACAATAATATATTTCTAATTAATACTTACATGGAGTTCAATACCCCAACCCCAATTCTTACTATTAAAACAATATCACCTATACACTTCACATATGAACATTACATATCTCTAATAGTTACTAAGGCATAACATATACTTCTTATATCCCCATTCTTTAATAAAAAGAGAACAAACAATATCACCCACCCCATGAAAATTAATCTATATGTCACCTTACATTATTCTAGCATGCTTTTCTCAATTCCATCCAAATTTCATTATTCCACCTACTAATTTAACTTCATAACTCATGTAAGTATAATGAGTATGAAAATCTACTCACTTGATAGACGGATTCCCACTTGTACTCTTTGTTCAATCCTTCTACTCAAACCCTAGCAAAGATCAAAGACCACTCTTATTCATGAATATAAATTATAGCATGAGAAGGATTTGTGGAGTATGAATTTACCTTTATCAAATCTTTACCTCTGAAAATTGGGGGTTTTTAGGAACTAAAATCAGAATTTAGGGCTTTGATTTCACCTTCAAAAATCACCCCAAAACTGAAATTAAACTACCCCAAAGCTAAAATTACCTTTCTTCTTCGGTCAACAAGGGATACCCCCCTCGAATCAGGCCGACCTGCGACCTGAGCAGCCGCCGGCGCGCGGCTGCGCGCCGCCCCCGCGCGGTTGCGCGCGTCACCAGCGCGCGGCTGCGTGCTGGTGGCGCGCGGCTACTGCCGCCCTCCCTTGGCTTCGGCCGGGGTGCGTGAGAGAGAGAGAGAGAGAGAGAGAGAGAGAGAGAGAGAGAGAGTGGGGAAGAATTCTAGGGTTTGGTTTTGGGAGTTCAGAGTTTTTTTACAGAGAAGGAGAAAACTTCTCTCTCAGATCCTCACGTAAGAGATGACCATTATGCAAAAAGGCCCCTAGCAACCTGGACTTTGCAATAACAAACTCCCCTCAATTTTTGCCACTTGGCCAAGGCTAGGATCAAAATGATCCTAGCCCTACACCTCATTTCCCCATGCACACCTAACCCTTTCTAAATAAAAATTTTCTAAATACCAAGTATTTCAATTAAATAATGGGGTATGGTTGGGGGGTAGTATATACCATGTATAATTATTTCCAAGTATTAAAATATATGACACCTTGCATATACATGGTTATCCCTTACATACATCATGGTTATATTTATATCTCATATACTTGTGATAAATTTTTAATACCAATTTCTCACTTAATCATCAGAAAAGAATCATCATATATATATATATAAATTAAAATTTCCATTGCAGCACTAATTCATGATTAAAGTACACCGAACATTAAGTTATCAGTCCCAATTATCCGGCATTATCTCCTGGCAGAGAATTAAAATATTCTTTAGGAAAAGAAATAAATAATAAAAATTTCGGATGTTACAGAAAATATGTAGATGGTGCTGACTTTGTATGCACATGTTCCTTGGTGTATCAGATGACAATTGCGCTGGCAATGAGGAATGTTCTAGAACATGAATGAATTGTGAATGTTAGCCATGGAACAAAACCAGCAATTCTAACTGCCATGGCAAAGCTGTACTTACATAGATATGTGCACTTGTATCAGGGATATTGTAGAAATTTAATAACTTTTTTTTTTGGCAAAAAAAAAATGTAATTAGATAATGCACTTGAATGACCAAAAATATAACTGAGATGAACAAAGCATAATTTTTTTTTTTGAATTAATTATGGAAATGTTGATCATAAATCTGTCGACATCTGAAAGGAGACACTTACCAATTGTCATGATTATTGCAGAAAAAAAATATAATATAAACATTGATTCTGTCACCACTTTTGAATGCCAATCCTCCCCATTTTGAAATACACAACTCATTTACGACCTGAAAACATAAGAAAATAAATTTGTTGACACAAGCATGTTCTGTCAATTTTATCATATAAACATGATTCTTATCTCTAATGTGTAGAATCAAATCAAGCAAGCAGACAAATTTACGGCAGAGCTCCAGTACGTCCAAGAAGTTCAAGTAATAACCAATAGATACCGAACATAACAATTTTCCCACTTGTTACAGCATTTGGTCATATTAGTAATCGACCAATTAATCACCGGAAAAAAATGTTCAAGAAAAATAATAATGTATCCTCTCCATCCATGCAATTGTTGGGTATTTTATACTATTTTCTAAAACATGTAATATCCTTAAAATGTATATTAAGAAAAAATGACAGTTATGCTAGCATATAACAACAATTATAATTAAATAAAACAAAAGAACCTGGCCTGGGGAATGCAGTCGCGACGTCGCTGCCCTAAAGGATCAAAAGCCCGTCTCCTTGTCCAGACGTTGAATCGGCCTTGTCCCCTAGCGGTAAAGGATCCCCCGATTCACCAGCACTCAGCCCAGGACGGTGGGCAGAGCCTCTGCTCAAATGAAGAAGTTGCCCATAAAATAAAGATGAAAATACTTTAAACACTGAAGCCATTCTCACGAAGAGTAGTCTTCAGGTTTTCTTTTAAGATGAGAAAAAGAGAAATGAGTTGTATATGTAGCTATTGGAGTGAGGGTCTATTTATAGACTTAGAACCCAAGTTGTTGTAACCACTCCAATAGAAAATCTAAGCAGTTGAGATATTTTCTCAACCGATTTAGATTCTAAGACTTGGTCAGAGTTGACTTAGTAAAACAAAATCTGAAATAAAAGCTTTTCCTTTTTTATTTTAATACAAAAAATCCAACAGTCCCCCCCAAAAGCTTGAGTTTCAGGGAAGACAGAATAAAACAAATCAATAATAAATAACAGTAAAATCATAAAACACGAGTAAAATTTTTTGGGCAACATCATACTGTGAATTCGGGACAGGTGGACTACGCCTGGAACCTTCCTTAGTGAATTCATCGCCATCTGAGAGACATAGTGGACTACGCCTGGAACTAGCCTCTTTTACCAGATATTGATAGAATACACACACAGTAAGTCTTCATTTATTGAGCGAGCGGGTTGAGCGTTAAAGGCCATGCTCACAATAACCGACTCATGAGAGTTTCTAGGGTCAGCCCTGCCCCCCCAACCGCGGCCATCACGGTTCCTCTCACGTAGGTAAGTCCTCCAAGGGTACTACAGCTGGATAGTATACCCTCCACACTACATGCGTTGGACTTATTAAGAGTTAAACTCATCCTTACCTAGCTGTATAATAAGAGCATCTCACCATAGAGAAGGGGTAGTAGCTACAATGCTACATATAGGATATAAATATATCCGGGTTGATGCTCCACACGAGTTTCACCAGTCCAGCTTGTTACTACCACATGGAACCTCTTTCATGGAACCAGCTCCCAATCAAGTAGGTTGGGTTCCCACTGTCGGTGAACTCTACTATGGGCTTAACCCCATCTCCCTCGATGAAACTAGGACCACACTCCTAGAAAGACCCTTAGTCAGAATGACTTTATGTTTTCTAGGGTCAGAAAATTGGCTTAACAGCCTTTATTTTCAAGTTGTGACAGTCAGAGGTTTAACCCTTCATGACCACATTATTATGACTCTTGACATCTTTTATTAGACCTATAAAGTCTTTGGGTAATTGTCAGAGTCTCCCCAATTTGAATCCCAATTTGAAACTATAAGGTAGTTATAAAGTTTTCCCTTGTAACCTTAGTTTCAAAAGGAACAAATTATATCATAATGGTTTATGATAAAACATATATTCATGGTATTTGACTATTCAAATATTTAAAGTATATGTCTATATTTATATGCTAAGGAATAGTCAAGAAATTTAGGCAATCTAGCTTTATTAGATCCCAATTAAAGTTAGATGGGGAACAAATCGCACATGGCTATTCATCATCCTTTACATGGCTAGGATTCCAATTCTAGCTAATTTATTATGATCTGATTATTATTTACATCAAATTCAATGTTAAAACTCGATTCAACCATAATTTATAATCAGGACTAATTCTAGATAGATTTAGTTATGTTCAAATGGTGATAAAATTAGGGTTATAACCTAAACAATCATTTTTAAAGTTATGGTGTACAAAGGTTGATGAGATATGGATGTTGGGAACCGAATTATGCAAATGTATGGTACTAATTATTGATCTTAAATTGACATGTAAATCAAATGCTGCTAAACTTAATATCCTTATGTAGAACTTTGACCAGATAATGTATGAGAAAATGCGCATGGTCCGGTTGATTACTTATCTCAACAAATAAATTTCATGCAAGAAGGGAAGCCACCTGCACACCCCCTAAATATAATTCCTAAAGCAAAATTAAGGGATGAAGGGCCACTGACACAGAGGCCCAAGCTGAAGTGTTATGGTAATTCTACAAAATATTTCTCTTAGGAGATCAATGAAAACATATAATACATTCACCTCAGTCTGGCAACTTCTTTCAGAACAATTCTCTAGAATCCAACTGCTTAAATAAAACATCAGTCGAGATTCAACGGAAAAGGTTAATTGTAATACCCCGTTCCCGGAATACGTACTTAGTTGCGTATTCAGATTTTCGATCGTATTTTTTCTATTTGTTTCCTGTATTTATTCTGTATTATGAATTCCTTATAAGGTTGTTTTATCTTGGATTTGGATTCGTGGATTCGGAGTCAGCCCTAGTCTGAACCGAAGGCCCGATCCTAGAGTATTACTCGATTTAGACATTCTGATAATTAGAATTGACCGATTTTAGTTTTAAATATCATTTTCCAATATTATATATTTTCTATGATTTTCTAGATTTTTCTGGAATTAAAATGAAAGTCTTCAAAACCGGTGTCGGCCAGTGCCGCTGACCGATTCCTGAATTTTTAATTTTCAAACAGTTTGGAATTTCATGATGATTCTTTAGACTTTATTTCTTAGAATCACATTTCTTACCTACATGCTTTTCTGAGGATTTTAGGATTTTATGAAAATTCCAACGGAGTCGGTAGGTAACTGATTCCGGGATTTTTAGTTTTAAAACTATGAAGTATTTCTTCAAACGGATTTCACTATTGGTCTTTATATATTATTATTGATTTTTGGTAATTATTTCGAATCGTTCCGAGATACTTGAATTTCGGACGATTCCGGCATTTTCCGAAATGATTTCCACATCTTTGACTTTAACCCGGGTATCTGTCTATCCAGCAGTTTCATTTGAGTCCAAGAGAAAATATCTCCTCTTATTAATTTCTTTTTCCTTTTCCTCTATTTCTTTTCTCCTTTCACAAACCAATTGTTTTTCCCAATTTTCCTAAATTCCACTTTCTCCAAATTTCCAAATAATCCCACCTACTTCCCCATCAAATCCCACTCACTCTCTCTCTCTCCCATGGCCGGCCAAGTGGCCAGGTGAGGGACGCCTTGCCCTCTTCCTTTTTGCACAAAACCCCTCTCATCTATTTTAATTCCACCCCCTTCACAAAATCCCAATCTTATATAAGTTTCTCCTTCACATTTTACCCTCTTCTTCCTCACTTCACCAAAAGAGAAACCCTCTTCACCAAGATCCCTCCTCCCTCTCAAGACTTCAAGAGCTTCATCTAGGGCATCACCAAGACTTCATCTTCAACCACCAACTCCCAAAGCAACACCAAGATCATCTTCTCCAACTCAAGCAACAACTATTTGTGGGTTGAAGCCATCATCTACACCTTGGATCAAGCTCCAAATTAACCAACCCAAGTGAGTATCTTTACTCACCAAGACTTGATCACTTCCTATTGTACTTATACCTTCATATCTTGTACACACATAACATAAAAATCATATTTTTAGGCCATCAAACCCAAACCCTAGACTCAGTTCTGTACCTGTTTACGATCCCGATTAGTCGACTTGACTTAGAACCTAGTCGACTAGAACCCTTAGCTGGAACTTAGCTTTTCTGGAAAACACAGTATTAGTCGACTTACCCCAAATATTAGTCGACTTAAGACCCCTAGTCGACTACTCCTACTACTCTAGTCGACTTACCTTTTCCTGGACCAAAACCTTAACTCTCTGTATCCCAGATTTAGTCGACTTACGTATCCGTTAGTCGACTTATGTTCACTGATTAGTCGACTACACCTCCCATCCTAGTCGACTGACATTTCCTGAAACCGAATCCCAACTCTCTGGAACCCAGTTCTAGTCGACTAACTCAAACTGTTAGTCGACTAGTGACCACTATTAGTCGACTAACCCTTCCACCTAGTCGACTAACCTTGGCCATCTGTCTTAGTTGATTTCCTTCTTGAATACCAACCATTCCTCTAGGCTTATATCACATCTTAGTATTGTTTGACTTGTATCTTGACCAACATCATCTTACCCTTCTCTCTTTCCCTCTCCTCTTCACTCTATATGATTATATCACAGGTTATGGCGAGTCCCGGAATTCAGTGGATTGCGGGTATTTCGGCGTTTTGGTGATTTAGGCGAGTAATCTCACTTGCTCTCGCTGTCATTTGAGCTTTCCTATTTCGTTGGTTCGATAAGTATTTCAACTCATATTTCCATTTCATGTTTACACGTCTTTCACTACTTTGTATATTATGCGTGGCCGACCCTTCGTGGTCGTTGGATTCCGGCTTTCTTCTATATTACCACTTGTCATACCATTACTTTAGACTTGTCAATTTCATGCTTCCTTTTTAACACATGTATATCACCTGACATCTGGTATATTACCACCTGACCACCTGGCATGCTATTATTTGACCAGACCCTCTTGTCATGACCTGGCTTACCTGACTGTTATCAATCTCTTGGTATGCATGTTACTTGATATACATCACCGCTTATCATGCTATCTCTTGACACCAAGCATGATACACCGATTCTCATAATTATCATGATAAAGGGAATGTAGTACCTGATTACCGTTATGTACTGACCACTGTTATGTATTACTGTTATGATATGACTCATTCCCGAACTCTGATAATTATGTTAATAAGCGATAAAATGGACAACTTGTATGGGTATGGGAGGAAGTGATGGATGCCGGAATGATACCTTGCTTATAGTGACGGAATTAAAGTATATATATATATACGTATATATATATACAATGGCGAAAGTGTTATGATATTACTGATTATACCTACCGGTTCCAGGGGTATGGAACTACTATAAGAAATGCTATCAGTTCTCCATCGGCTTCCGTTAACAACCTTGGCTAGCTTATATATGGATGTATGTGGGTGGCCGTACACCAGGTCACATACCGAGATATATGAGTAAGACAAGTAATAATAATAATAAGTTCATGTCTTGATGCCTGTTTTGGACTCTTATTATGGACTCCTGTATTTCATGTCATGATTTCCGAGATGTATTCCTGTTATGACTTTCATATGATTTGCAACTCTGATTCTATATGCTTGGATATTCGGTGGCATGAGATAAAAGTATATAGATGAGGGTTTCCTTGTTTGGATTATTCCTTCGATGTACTAATCTCATGGGACCGTGACCTAAGCATATACAATCAATCTTGCATACAGCTTTACTTGGGATTTCCGGTTTCCTGATGGTTTTGTTGTACTCATTTACACATATACTTCATTTGTGTTCTAACCCTCCTGCCTTCTGTACTTGACACTCGTACTCATCCTGGCTCGCCACCCGGCATTGTATCATACTCGCCTGGGGAGTTTCACTGACTCCCCTGGATTCTTATGTCCAGGTCATGGAGCCCGGAGCGTATGGATTTCCCCGTTACTGCTCAGAGTGGCGCAGCGGTAGCGTGAATCTCCAGACGACAGTCCAGAGCCACATCCTTCCAGACCCCCTTTGTGCCTCTCGAGTTTTTCCTTAGCAAACTCGTGAGTGCTCTTTTACACTTTTCATACTTGTACATCCTTGTATACTTGTATGCGAGCCCCCTTTTATACCGTTCATATTATGTATATTCCTTGTACTATCGCATTTGCGCATATCTGTGATGTATTATTATTGTAATATTCATCACCTCTGGTGATAACTCTGTGATTGTATATATATGTGTTGGAATGTATAATGCACCATATGCTTCCGTACTCTGATTCTTGTCTGTACTGATGCTTAGCGTATATACGGGAAGGTACTTCGGACTTACGTATATACGTTGCAGTGACGACCCCGTATCGCCGGGATCGGGGCGTTACAGGTTGGTATCAGAGCTTAGGTCAACTTAGGCTCGTCAGAGCTTAGGTCAGCTTAGGCTCTAACTTCCTCAGTACGTCCAGAAGGCAAATCAATGGTAAAGAGATTTGCAACTGGAATACATGAGTCTTGGTTATGCATTCCAACTGCAAGTGCAGAGTTATCTATTTCTTGACTATCTTTCCTTTGATTTCAAATCCCTCCTTGACTATCTTTTCCTTGGATTCCTGATCTCTCCTATCCTTTCCCCGTTTTGGTTTTATGTTTTGGTTTTATGAAGCCTTATACTATTTTAAGATATGACTAGACTAGAGAGGTAGTGGCTGGTTCAGAAGGAAGCTATTATGTGATCTCTTCGGCCAATTCTATGAAGCTTGGTATTCTCCAGATCGATCTTGATCTGGCTATCTTTCAGAGGACAGCAGTCGGATTCTTAATTATCGGTCTTCTTTATTATGCTCAGGATTATCAGGGTTTTCTTTATCTTCGGTATTCTGGCTCATTTATTACACAGCCACGACATCATCAGTATTATTCAGCATTATTCTAAAGATTTATTACACAGCCACGACATCATCAGCCGGCAGTGCAGAGTATGATTATTGTTCAGTCGACTTGAGAGCCCTACCTATAGTGCTTCATATCTTAATTAGTATAAATTCCACCTTTGTCCCCTTTGTATTCAATTTGCCCCTTAACGAAATTGCGAGGACGCAATTTTTGTAAGGTGGGTGGATTGTAATACCCCGTTCCCGGAATACGTACTTAGTTGCGTATTCAGATTTTCGATCGTATTTTTTCTATTTGTTTCCTGTATTTATTCTGTATTATGAATTCCTTATATGGTTGTTTTATCTTGGATTTGGATTCGTGGATTCGGAGTCAGCCCTAGTCTGAACCGAAGGCCCGATCCTAGAGTATTACTCGATTTAGACATTCTGATAATTAGAATTGACCGATTTTAGTTTTAAATATCATTTTCCAAATTATATATTTTCTATGATTTTCTAGATTTTTCTGGAATTAAAATGAAAGTCTTCAAAACCGGTGTCGGCTAGTGCCGCTGACCGATTCCTGGATTTTTAATTCTCAAACAGTTTGGAATTTCATGATGATTCTTTAGACTTTATTTCTTAGAATCACATTTCTTACCTACATGCTTTTTCTGAGGATTTTAGGATTTTATGAAAATTCCAACGGAGTCGGTAGGTAACTGATTCCGGGATTTTTAGTTTTAAAACTATGAAGTATTTCTTCAAACGGATTTCACTATTGGTCTTTATATATTATTATTGATTTTGGTAATTATTTCGAATCGTTCCGAGATACTTGAATTTCGGACGATTCCGGCATTTTCCGAAATGATTTCCACATCTTTGACTTTAACCCGGGTATCTGTCTATCCAGCAGTTTCATTTGAGTCCAAGAGAAAATATCTCCTCTTATTAATTTCTTTTTCCTTTTCCTCTATTTCTTTTCTCCTTTCACAAACCAATTGTTTTTCCCAATTTCCTAAATTCCACTTTCTCCAAATTTCCAAATAATCCCACCTACTTCCCCATCAAATCCCACTCACTCTCTCTCTCTCCCATGGCCGGCCAAGTGGCCAGGTGAGGGACACCTTGCCCTCTTCCTTTTTGCACAAAACCCCTCTCATCTATTTTAATTCCACCCCCTTCACAAAATCCCAATCTTATATAAGTTTCTCCTTCACATTTTACCCCTCTTCTTCCTCACTTCACCAAAAGAGAAACCCTCTTCACCAAGATCCCTCCTCCCTCTCAAGACTTCAAGAGCTTCATCTAGGGTATCACCAAGACTTCATCTTCAACCACCAACTCCCAAAGCAACACCAAGATCATCTTCTCCAACTCAAGCAACAACTATTTGTGGGTTGAAGCCATCATCTACACCTTGGATCAAGCTCCAAATTAACCAACCCAAGTGAGTATCTTTACTCACCAAGACTTGATCACTTCCTATTGTACTTATACCTTCATATCTTGTACACACATAACATAAAAATCATATTTTTAGGCCATCAAACCCAAACCCTAGACTCAGTTCTGTACCCTGTTTACGATCCCGATTAGTCGACTTGACCTAGAACCTAGTCGACTAGAACCCTTAGCTGGAACTTAGCTTTTCTGGAAAACACAGTATTAGTCGACTTACCCCAAATATTAGTCGACTTAAGACCCCTAGTCGACTACTCCTACTACTCTAGTCGACTTACCTTTTCCTGGACCAAAACCTTAACTCTCTGTATCCCAGATTTAGTCGACTTACGTATCCGTTAGTCGACTTATGTTCACTGATTAGTCGACTACACCTCCCATCCTAGTCGACTGACATTTCCTGAAACCGAATCCCAACTCTCTGGAACCCAGTTCTAGTCGACTAACTCAAACTGTTAGTCGACTAGTGACCACTATTAGTCGACTAACCCTTCCACCTAGTCGACTAACCTTGGCCATCTGTCTTAGTTGATTTCCTTCTTGAATACCAACCATTCCTCTAGGCTTATATCACATCTTAGTATTGTTTGACTTGTATCTTGACCAACATCATCTTACCCTTCTCTCTTTCCCTCTCCTCTTCACTCTATATGATTATATCACAGGTTATGGCGAGTCCCGGAATTCAGTGGATTGCGGGTATTTCGGCGTTTTGGTGATTTAGGCGAGTAATCTCACTTGCTCTCGCTGTCATTTGAGCTTTCCTATTTCGTTGGTTCGATAAGTATTTCAACTCATATTTCCATTTCATGTTTACACGTCTTTCACTACTTTGTATATTATGCGTGGCCGACCCTTCGTGGTCGTTGGATTCCGGCTTTCTTCTATATTACCACTTGTCATACCATTACTTTAGACTTGTCAATTTCATGCTTCCTTTTTAACACATGTATATCACCTGACATCTGGTATATTACCACCTGACCACCTGGCATGCTATTATTTGACCAGACCCTCTTGTCATGACCTGGCTTACCTGACTGTTATCAATCTCTTGGTATGCATGTTACTTGATATACATCACCGCTTATCATGCTATCTCTTGACACCAAGCATGATACACCGATTCTCATAATTATCATGATAAAGGGAATGTAGTACCTGATTACCGTTATGTACTGACCACTGTTATGTATTACTGTTATGATATGACTCATTCCCGAACTCTGATAATTATGTTAATAAGCGATAAAATGGACAACTTGTATGGGTATGGGAGGAAGTGATGGATGCCGGAATGATACCTTGCTTATAGTGACGGAATTAAAGTATATATATATATATACGTATATATATATACAATGGCGAAAGTGTTATGATATTACTGATTATACCTACCGGTTCCAGGGGTATGGAACTACTATAAGAAAGGCTATCAGTTCTCCATCGGCTTCCGTTAACAACCTTGGCTAGCTTATATATGGATGTATGTGGGTTGGCCGTACACCAGGTCACATACCGAGATATATGAGTAAGACAAGTAATAATAATAATAAGTTCATGTCTTGATGCCTGTTTGGACTCTTATTATGGACTCCTGTATTTTCATGTCATGATTTTCGAGATGTATTCCTGTTATGACTTTCATATGATTTGCAACTCTGATTCTATATGCTTGGATATTCGGTGGCATGAGATAAAAGTATATAGATGAGGGTTTCCTTGTTTGGATTATTCCTTCGATGTACTAATCTCATGGGACCGTGACCTAAGCATATACAATCAATCTTGCATACAGCTTTACTTGGGATTTCCGGTTTCCTGATGGTTTTGTTGTACTCGTTTACACATATACTTCATTTGTGTTCTAACCCTCCTGCCTTCTGTACTTGACACTCGTACTCATCCTGGCTCGCCACCCGGCATTGTATCATACTCGCCTGGGGAGTTTCACTGACTCCCCTGGATTCTTATGTCCAGGTCATGGAGCCCGGAGCGTATGGATTTCCCCCGTTACTGCTCAGAGTGGCGCAGCGGTAGCGTGAATCTCCAGACGACAGTCCAGAGCCACATCCTTCCAGACCCCCTTTGTGCCTCTCGAGTTTTTCCTTAGCAAACTCGTGAGTGCTCTTTTACACTTTTCATACTTGTACATCCTTGTATACTTGTATGCGAGCCCCCTTTTATACCGTTCATATTATGTATATTCCTTGTACTCTCGCATTTGCGCATATCTGTGATGTATTATTATTGTAATATTCATCACCTCTGGTGATAACTCTGTGATTGTATATATATGTGTTGGAATGTATAATGCACCATATGCTTCCGTACTCTGATTCTTGTCTGTACTGATGCTTAGCGTATATACGGGAAGGTACTTCGGACTTACGTATATACGTTGCAGTGACGACCCCGTATCGCCGGGATCGGGGCGTTACATTAATTATAGAACATGTGGCTAATGGTAATGTGCATCACACTCAAGACAAATAAATTAACATCACTACTATCTATAAAGGACCCATCACAAGCGCAGCTTGATGTCAGTAATTAAACCCTTACCTCCTATAAAGACAATGATGATGCTTGAAGATGCAATGCTGCATTAGTGTCACAGAGCTCATATACTCGAATTACATTTCCATAAAATAACTTAACAGTTATGCAGTCAGAACCTGGGAAACTATTAAGACTCAACAAATAACAAAAGGATATGCTTATAAGAAAAGAGTAAATAGACTATGGACTATTAGCAGACAATTGCATACTAAGTGGTGTATCCGAACAATGAAACCAATAAAACATGAGTTTCTACAGAAAAATAAAATTTGCGGCCTACTGATTTTAATACCTCCAGAATGAAGAATTATGAGCGCAATAGATAGTTCATTCTCTTCTTCCAACAATTGAACTAGATAATATCCGCTACAAAGCTTGTCAACACAAGGCAAATTTGCATGTGAGGGAATATTATTTAGCTCATCAGGTCACTAATAATAAAATTAAAACAAAAGTAAAAGAGTGACCATGGCGTAACATAACAATTGAAGAAAGAGGTGCTCTTCAAGCATCTGAGTAGATTTATGCCGAGTCTAGCTATCAAGATCAATTTTGAAGCCTTACAACAACTTGTTGGCCCAAAGGCCCTTCACCCTAGTTTTGATGATGATCAACTCATGTAGTTATAGTTACTAATGATCTTGTGTTTAATTAGTGACAGATTCATGTTCAAGATCTTAGTAGGTGCATAGCTCAACAAAGGATAAAAGAACAAGATTTGGAGCTTGCATGTGGTGATCTAAGGAAGTTTTTGGATCAAGCTTGGACCAAGTCAAGAAGATGAGAAGCCTTCAAGGGAAGACTTCAAGAAGATGAAGACTTGTGTCTAGGTATAGAATTTGTATTTTTGTTTTAGTAAAAATGTAAAGGATAGAATAGTGGTGGATTGCTCAAGTTATATCACACACACACACTCTTGATTAGAACTCTTGATTTAAAGTGCTTTCATAAAAGATTTTTATGTTTAGAAAAGAACTTTTATTTTAGAAAAAGATTTTTCTTTAAGACAAAATATTTGTTGGTTTTTGGTATTTCTATCATGTATATTCTTTAACCAAAACCAAGTTGTATACTAGATTTCAAAAACATAGATATTTCATATTGATTGTGGAGTGGATCATATCCATACACACTATGCTTTTAAATGGACTCAAATATCTTGTTTTTGTATTTGATAAAGGTTTGAAAAAACATTTCATGGAAAATTAAGTTTTTATCAAAAGAATTTTTACCAAGTATTTTACCTTGATAGTAGTATGACACATGCTCATACTCTATGATTTTTCAAGACCAAAACATTTTATCCAAGACCCAAAACCAAATCCAAATTTTCCAGGTCCTGGAAGTTCTGATTTTTCAGAATTTCTCAGTGACCGGTCGACCGGCACTCGACCGGCACTCGACCGACATGCACAGTTTTGTGCATGTGCGTATCAGTCGACCGGGACTCGACCGGGACTCGACCGACCCAAACCTGTTGCTCTCTGGAAATTGCCAGTCGACCGGACCGGTCGACCGACAGTTCATTCCAGAAGAGCGGTCGACTCACCAGTCGACCGGTGGCTGCAACGGTCAGAAAAATGACCGTTGGCCGGTCGACCGGAGGTCGACCGCCAGCTCTGACAGAACCCCAACGGCTCTTTTTCTGGGCAGCCTATATAAAGGGTTTTTGTCATCTGTTTTAGATAGAACATTTAGGAGACTTCTTGAGCAGTTTTTCAGATACTTTTAGAAGAGTTTCTCCACAAGATTTTAGTGCAAATACTTCCAATCAAAAGGAAGAGTTTTTATTGAGTGTGTAAAAGTGATTCTTGAGTTTTTCCTCCATAGCTTTCTTTCCTTGATTTTCTCACACCACACTTGAGCTATTCATTGCTAGATATTCCTATAGGTGTGTTGTAGTGAGAGTGCTCTTTAGGTGATCAAGTGTTGTGATCATCAAAGAGATTTTTCTTTGTATTTGAGGAAACGGGCAAGTGTGCTCGTTGTTGGTGGTTGGAGTTCGGTTGTGAACTCTTGGTGGTAGAGGTACGGCCTCGGCGAGTCGGTGGACTTGCGTGTGTACGGGACTTGGGAGTCCGAGGGTTTGTAGGTGTACGGCACCGAGGAGAGATCCATGGGATCTTGCATAGTGGAAACCCTTCGTGTGTCGAAGGCGGGGATGTAGAGCAAGTGTGCTCGAACCTCGAAACAAACCCTTTGTGTTTGCGATTGCTTACTCTTCCCTCTCTCTCTCTTTGTCTCTATTTTATATCTTGCATTCAATTTATTGTGTTCATCTTATATATGCATGATATATTCCCTTGTGCTCATAATTGATATACATACTTGCTTGGGATTGTTGTTAACACTAGTATTCAACCAAGAGAGCCAACGCGGCACCTCAACCCATTCAAGGGGAATCTAGAGGAGCTTGTCCAGAGCCTCGCAAGGGGAATTCGGCAACACTCTTGAGTTATACATAAGTGTTTATTTAAAAGAAATTTTAATTTGGTCAACTTAGTTTAATTCCGCATTATTTGTTCATAAGTGACCATTAGATTAGCCTTCACCTATTCACCCCCCCTCTAGGTGAACTTACACAACTTACTATGACATTCGACATTAATGAAAAATTTAGAAGCTAAGAAGATATAAAACTCAGATGATGAGGATTCACTACTATTATCTCATATTTTATATCATTCCACAAAGCAACTAGTTTTATGGTTCAAACAATGTCATGATATGTACTGGAGACAAAAAAAACAAAACAAAAGCAGTATAATAATAATTTATATGAAATTTTTGTACAATAAAATGATGTGGTAACAAGAACGTACGCACATTTACGACAAGCACTAAAAATCCTCACGGTGGACATCTCAGTGAAAAGTAATGTGTATGAAATACAAAATTATTGGAACTGATTGTGTTTCTTAATGAAATGTTCACAAAAGAAGTCAAAAAACACAGTTAGAAGAACATTTAAGCTGGAACTGTCATGCATACTTATCAAATTTAAGTGTATTCAAGTTAAATTATGAACTCACCACCCAAAATAAATAAATTAATAAATAATCCCATCCAAGCACCCTTAACTGCGGAGTTCTGATGGGATCCGGTGCACTAGTGCTGGTATGATCACAACCAAACTGAGATATGGAGATATGGTCCTATCAACAGCAATGGAATGGGAGTTCATGGTGAACTCATGATGCAAACAAAATACTATTAAATGCCTCTGCAGGTAAGTGCTCAATAAACATAATACTACCATCCTGTAATCCTAGACATAATATAAACTTCATATAGATTTAAAAACATTTTTTGACCATTAACTTATTGAAAAGGCTCAACGATTTAACTAGCTGCTCATTCATATCGATCATCAATTATCCTCACTATGCTTATGGATTTAAATAGCTACGATCTAAATAGTGTTGGGGATGTATCTCAAGAACCTGATGCCTGGTGAGCTTCCTCCTGATGGCGCGGGTCTTCTTCGGCCTGAGATCAAGCGGCAAGAACTTCTTCTTCTTGTAAGCCTCTCTCAGCGCCGCCTTCTGCTTCTGCGAGATCACAGTCAGAACCTGAGCGATCCCAAGCCTCACAACCTTGATCTTGGAGAGCTTGTTCGGAGCACCGCCGGTGACCTTGGCAACGCGGAGGAGGGCGAGCTCCGCCTTGAGATCCTTGAGCTGGTTCAGGAGCTCGGCCTTGGACTTCCCTCGCTTTCATCTCTCCGCCTCCCTTCCTTCCTTCGATCGATCGAGAGAGAGGGGCGGACGAAGAGCTCTTGATCCGCTTCCAATGGCGAGGATCAATGGGGCTTGTTTTGGTGATATTCTTGGGTTAAGATTGAAGATTTTGAGGGATAAATTATGAAAAGACTTAATTGCAATATTGTCAAAATTGCCCCCCAAAAAGGAGATGTCTCTCTGCCATCATGCCTACATTGAATAGATAATTTACAAATGTCTTAAAAGGAAATGATTCCTCTATTTAGCTTCAGACCCAATGCATTGTTTCACCATTTTCACTTCTCAATGTGTGAAATGTATTATGCTTAAGATGTCCTCGACTTCATTTTCACATTATCAAGAAGTTCTCATTTCCAAATAATTACACAAATAGCATAAAGACAAATATCACTTTCTGTGTTCAATTTTTAACATGCTTGGGAACAAATTAATGCATGTAGAGTTTTCTTCTACTATCAGCATCAATTGTGGAAGAAATGAACGCAAAACTGCTAATAAGGTGTCACATGTTCATGTTCATGCCCCATACATGTCACATGTTCATGACAGGTGCAAGTGCTAATTAGGTTCTAATAGGAACATATAGTATATCCAACTTATTTATACCAAGCGTGGTTGGGAACTATTTGTCTGCAGATTCACATTGCGAATAAAGCAACTGCAATTGACCAATGAATCATTTGTGATCATGCTAGATCATACACAAATTTTGCAAAATCCAGTCACACTAATTCTAAACACAGCATACATTTATGACCTTATTTCCTGTTGCAGAAAAGGTTTTAAATCCTAGAACAAAATGTTCGATAATTTGTGTGGAGACAATATAAAATGATAAACAGGAGATCGGAGCAACAATACAAGCGAAGTTATGATCCCGTAGAGAATAATACCCTCAGACAAAACTATAACAGACTGACTTCAAGATTAACATTTGCAAAATAATTTTGATCCTTTAGATTGTTGGTATTTTATACTATTTTCTAAAACATGTAATATCCTTAAAATGTATATTAAGAAAAAATGACAGTTATGCTAGCATATAACAACAATTATAATTAAATAAAACAAAAGAACCTGGCCTGGGGAATGCAGTCGCGACGTCGCTGCCCTAAAGGATCAAAAGCCCGTCTCCTTGTCCAGACGTTGAATCGGCCTTGTCCCCTAGCGGTAAAGGATCCCCGATTCACCAGCACGGTGAGCAGAGCCTCTGCTCAAATGAAGAAGTTGCCCATAAAATAAAGATGAAAATACTTTAAAACACTGAAGCCATTCTCACGAAGAGCCATTCTCACGAAGAGTAGTCTTCAGTTTTTTTTAAGATGAGAAAAAGAGAAATGAGTTGTATATGTAACTATTGGAGTGAGGGTCTATTTATAGACTTAGAACCAAGTTGTTGTAACCACTCCAATAGAAAATCTAAGCAGTTGAGATATTTTCTCAACCGATTTAGATTCTAAGACTTGGTCAGAGTTGACTTAGTAAAACAAAATCTGAAATAAAAGCTTTTCCTTTTTTATTTTAATACAAAAAATCCAACAATGCAAGAGAGTAAAATATGGTATATTAAAGACCCTAGTTCTATTCAAGGAATACATGCGATTGAATAAGCTTAACCAGGTAGTGATCTTGAATTTGAGGGGAGCTTTCGCCTTCCAACAATACTTTACTGCTTTATCCTGATGTTGCAATAACTGTAGCAACTTGTATTGAGAGTGAAGTGTAAAGAAAATTGAGGAACGGACTTTCTAAATCAACTGGTCTAGAGAATCCCGAATTGTATGTTTCTGGAGGGTATCCATAAGCATTGTCAACATCTGAATTCTCGTACGGAAAAGTGGGTGACGAAAAGAAATGACCCAATTGTTATTATGTATTTTGAGAACTAACCCTTGCGTCTTTATTAGCTGCCATGTCGAAAAGAATGGGAAAAGTCATAGCTAGAGGAATCTCTCTCAGCGAGCAATCCTTCCAAATTTTCAGTGAAATCCCATGCCCACAACTTAACCTCAATCCAAGCTTGAAAGCATAAGCTGAATTAAGAACAATGCGCCTAAAAGGCGACACTCGTCCCGGTAACTTATCTAAACGGAAGTAGCTGTGAAGGACCACCTTGACCCAAGGCGTTTGGTGAGCTTCCACCTCTATTTGAACAAGAAGGAGATAATAAAATCTCTCAAACTACGAATATCCGAACTGTCCGAGGCACAAGGAGAGCAGAAAACATCTCAGTAGACCAAACACTGACCACAGTTGACATTACTCTCCTCTTTCAAAAAGAAAGCAAGTCTCAATGTGCCTATGTGCTCAACAATCCACCCAGGATAGATAGAAAAAAAGACATGAAATAAAACGGTGGGCTAGTGAGAACGCAGTTGACTACAATAAGTCTACTTCCATTTAAAACCCTATTTAATTATCCCCCTCTCAGTTTTCTCTCCATCTGCAACTCCAATGGTTGCTACTACAATACCACCGCTCTCATCTTCATCTTCATCAAAAACGGCGGAGCTCGACGCCCCTCTCCATGCGATCGGGTTCGAGATCGACGTCGTGTCGGCCAAGGAAGTGAACGGTAGGCTGAAGGTCACCGAGACCTGTTGCCAGGTACTTTTCTTGGTTTGATTTTGAGAAAGAAATAATTTATTTTTTGGATTTTGATTGTGAGATTAATTCTCATTGATCGCTGCTGGTACCAACAACAGCCCTTCAAAGTACTGCACGGGGGAATATCGGCGCTGATCGCGGAGGCCCTGGCCAGCATCGGGTCCCACGTCGCCTCAGGGTTCTGCCGGATCGCCGGGATCCAGCTCAGCATCAACCACCACCGAAGCGCCAGGCTCGGCGACCTCATCTTCGCACGTGCGACCCCCATCCACGTGGGAAAAACCATTCAGGTTATTATTATTATTATTATTATTATTATTATTATTATTATTTGTTATTTTAGATAAAAAGGCTGTTTTAGAGGTAAAAGGATAAAAAGTCGTAATTCGTCAGTGATTTACAGCCTAATTATAATTACGGTGTTTGTTTGGACTGTAATCCACTTACTTGCAACCTAATTATCACTCACTTACAGTTAATTTTGTGGTCATATAAATTTGTATTATTTTTTATATTAATATTAAATGTTTTTAATATTTAATATTTTTAGTATTTATTTGTAATATTAAAAAATTTTAAATCACCAAATAGTTAATTTTGTGTTCAACTTTTTTACTTACGACTTACAAATTACGATAACTAAATACCGTAAAACACAGTACACTTTCTCATTTATAACTTTATATTACCAATCAAACACTGCAAAACTTACATGCATATAATTCATTTACAATTGTAAAAAAATTTATCAATTATAACTTACGAATTACGGCCAATTACGACAACCAAACAGATCAAAACGTAGTGCCTGGTTTGTGTTTGCGTTGTAGGAAAAAAAGAGAAAATAATAAATAATAAATGCTAATTCGGCAAATTCAACTGGCCACTCTTTGGTTCACCACCAGGCATATAAATAAACAGGTAGTTGTAGATATAATGGAGTTGAGAATTTAAGTCAATTCGAGTTTCTGCGTATTATTATCTTTTTATTTTATTTTTTGTAATTTTTTAAGGGGATCTTCTGCTGATACGGCACAATTAGAGTCAATGGTTCATTTATCATCAAATTTCTTATTTAAATTATAGGTGGGTCTAATTATCCCACAGAGACCTCATCTGCTCAATTACTGAATTGGGCAAACGGAGGTCAATGGGCCAGACATTAGCCTATTTTGGATTCGATCATTAAAATATTTTAAGTGAGGCTGGGCTTGGGTTAGAACACAGACCATTTGGTATTCTGGAAAAATTGGCCCAAACTCTTGCAACTTTTGGTCTGATTATTGACAAGCCAGGTCTTGGGCCGAGGCGTTGTGCTTATGGATGTTTGTTGATTCTTTGAACTGCTGAATTACGATTAGATTAATTCTTCCCCTTACCCCGCCGTGAGAACTTAGGGTTCCGATTAGGCACCACGCCAACCAACCTCCCCTTAAGCTGTCTTCCCTTCTTCCGAATCTCGCCCTTTCTCATATCGATTTGCATCGTCAATCTCCACCACTATCTCCACCTCCACCTCCCCTCTCTCGTGAGGACATCGAGCATCTCTGTTATGCCTATCTAAAGAAGGTTTCCATCCTCAAATCCTTCATCGATGAAGGTAGCAAGCAGTGGACTTGTTCGTTGGTGGGTAAGTTTCTTGGGCGTTTCCCTCCATCTGAGAAGGTCAAAGCCTTGGATCCCTGTGATCGCACATGAGGAATGTGAGATGTTTCCCATGAACCATGGATTTTTTTTTTTAATTTTTTGATTCATGTCACCGTCCGACCGGGGAATGGTTTTGTCGAGGGCTGCGGGTCATTGATGACTTTGTTCTCGTCATTGGACCATCGACCCCCTCTTTTCGACTGTCTCCAGGTACCCTCCCTTCGACAGTCACTTGGATCCATTTGCCGGACTTACCAGCCGTTTATGGACGCGAGAATCCCTCAATCTGATTGTTGAAGGAGCAGGACGTGAGTTGCTTTCCAAGGGTAGATTTGCTAGGGTCGTGGTGGAGGTCGATCTCTCTCGTCCATTGTTTGTTGAAGATGATAATATTCTCTCTTTTAACAACAGTTCGAGTATGAGCACATCCACTTATTCTGTCGTCTGTGTGATAGAATTGGTCACCGATCTTTATTAAGCACTTTCTCCCCCCTACACAAATCGCCTTTTCATCACCGGCAGCAACTCTTGAATAAATTGAAAGGCGATTTACACCGCCAATTGTTGATGAGTAATCTCTGTTTTTGTTTTCTATTTTGTACTTTTTCTTTCATTGTTTGCCTATCAAAAAACAAATAAAAATAAAGACTCTTTGAAATTTATAGAAGAAATTGATATTTATTTTATTCGGAATGCATATTTTGTGCGGATTATTTTTTTTAAAACTATGTTTTCATTTTTTTTTTTTTTTTTACCATGTGCATGATATTTGTAAAGAAACATAAGCTGTCTCTGTGTTCAGTAAGAAATGAAATAAAATATGGGTTTGTGTATAATAAATATCTTTTATTAATTAAAATTGTTAGAAGTTATCTATATATATTTGTTAATTTAAGAAAAAAAAGTTAAAACTTGTTTACTCATTAAAGTTAGAATATAGCTTGTTATGAGCTCAATTATTATTACTTGAGCTGACCCATTTACTTCATACATGGACTAAGGTCTAAGAATCCAAGCTCAATATGTGAACGGGCTGGGCTTGAATTCAAGAAAATTAAACGGAACTAAACGCCATTGATGCTCACACCTAGTTTCAGGTAAATCTTGACACAATCCACAAACCAATTTGTTATTATTTCTGTGTCTTTGGAGTTGAACATAGTAAATAATTCTGCACAAGGGGCAACACTCATGTACATCTCATCTCTGTTAACACCATTAACATCTACTCACAAATACCGTCTAGGGGCTGTTTGTTTTATCGTAAAAGTTATAAAAGTCTGTAATTCGTAAATGACTTAAGACCGAATTACAACTGCGGTGCTTGTTTGGACCGTAATTCGTAAAAGAGTTACGCAACTTAACTACCACTCACTTGCAATCCAATTACCACTCACTTATAACCCACTTATAGTTAATTTTGTGACCATGCAAATTTGTATTATTTTTTATATTAATATTAATTTTTTTAATATTTAACATTTTTAGTATTTTTTTGCAATATTAAAACTTTTTAAATCACCAAATAGTTAATTTTGTGGTCAACTTTTTCACTTACGACTTACACATTACGACAACTAAATACCGTAAAATACAAAATACACTTTCCCACTTACAACTTTATATTACCAACCGAATACCATAAAACTTACATGCATGTAATTTATTTACAACTGTAAAAGATTTTATCAATTACGACTCACGAATTACGGCCAATTACGACAACCAAACAGACCCTAGATTCGCAAGTGAGTCTCACTGGCATTCATGAGAGTGAGACCCACGTTTGAGTCCAATAAGTAGTATAATGTAGTACAATATCAGTCCATTATCGTAATATTCTCTTCGGATACTACTTCTGATACTAACAGGTATGGGAGGTTCATCTGTGGAAGGTGAACCCTGCAACCCAGGAGAGAGGCGAGTTGCTTGCCTCGTCGAAGGTCACCCTCTTATCGAACATGCCCGTGCCTCAGGATGCCAAGGACGCAGGGGATACCCTTAGAAAATATGCGAGATTGTAATCTAGCTCGTCTACGCACTCAAGCATTAAAAGAAAGGCGTTCCTCATGTACGGAAGTTAGTATGCTTAAAAAAAAAAAAATTTATAATAATAATTTTGTAATAAACTTAATTAATCACTTCTCAGTTAACAACAATAACTCAATATCTATATATTTATCTTGTGTATTAGATAAAATAATAAATGACTCAGGTCATCTTGTGAGCGTTCATTGTTTATAATAGAGCTTTTCTTGTTCTGGGTGACCGTCTCTACTTATAATTATTATATTATTTCTTATTTTGTTTACATAACATTATTTAATTATGTAAATTATATATTATATTTTGCTTGAATCTGACTCAAAAATTCTTAAAACCAGTAACATTCCCGAAGGGTTTTACGCCAACGGGGGTTTGTTGCGTTGATAATATTTAGTAAGGTTTTCTTGTATCCATCTAACTTTTAACTCAAAAGAACTATCTTTTTGTTAATTATCAATTAGTGTACGTAAGGCCTGGCTTAAACACTAGGATGAGCGGGAAGCGGGTTAGCTCCTTCACGTGATGTGGGTTGTCCATCACACCTGATGGACTGCCCGATAAAAAGAGGGAAAAAAATGTGTTTCGTGGTGGGGTCCACAAAAAGTATTTTTTGTTTTTTTTTTCTCTCTTCATCGGGCTGTCTATCAACTGCGATGGGTGGCTGACATCATGTAAAAGACCGGATGATCCTTCACACGAAAGAGCTAACCCGCTCCAGGGGATGACAACATCACAAAAAAGTTTGAGTTGGGAGGGGAAAAAAAATGTGGGTGGGACTGTTGGAGGAGTTAAAAGAGCTTGCATATCATTAATAGATAGGGAAACTAATTAATGTGTTGCAGATATTGAGCTAAAGCCATCACTTCTTAATTAATTAGGATATGTGAGGATGGCTTTCTTATTAACAAAAAGAAAAATAAGAGAGATCACGTAGTAGATTATTGGGATTTGATTGCCATTTATAGTGGTGGCAATGGATAAGGTAAGAGTCTGGCAAAACTCTTATTTTGATCATGCAACTCTTTACCCTCTCCTAATGAGTAATCTATAATTTATACTTACTCAACTTTATAGGGTGACGCAGTGGCATAATCAGGACTTTTGACTTGGGATCACAAAGTGACAATCAAAAATATCAAAAATGTATTAAATGTTTGTCTCAAAATTAGAGATAAATAGTTACTTAAAAATAGATAAAACTTAAGAATATTTCATTAGAAGTGCATCCGAGTATATAAAAAATGGATCATTAACTATCATGAGACCTTATAAATAACCTAATAAGTTAATACTGCCTCGTCATTCACAAATAAAACTTAAGAAAATTTCATTTCTTACAAATGAATATTATAATAATTAACTCCAAGACAGCTAGCAAAGAGGATTATAGAGAGAGAGGGATGGAATTTCGTAGATTATTGGATGCCGAAACCGTCAAACACACGCACACATGTGGGTGGTGATTCTTTGTTTTGCTTATGATGGATGAAGAAGCCTACGGTGATTTCGAGTTGGGGGGGGGGGGGGATTTTTTCGAAACTACATATACACATGCTAATTAAGTATATATGTGATTCACGCGTATGAAGATTGAGAAAGTGAAAGGGAATTATATATCATGGTAGAAATTAGTAATATTATTATTAAAGAAAATTAACTTAGAGGATAAGGCAAAAAAAAAAAAAAAACCCTGACCCTAACCCTACCTTTTATATAAACAAGTACAGGGTTCTTATCTCCACCCTATACGATTAAATAAATGGATAATAAACCTTTACCCTTACTTTAAATAAATTCACAAATCCATGACAGTCATTCTGCCTTGCCATCTAATTAATTTGCTGGACCACATGCTGCATGGTTCATCAGATCCAAACCTATGAGAATCATCTACGGACATCATAACTTCAACCCCTTACATCGATTGTTTCTGATTTTGACTTCAATCAAAGGTTTTGCCCCACTATTCTTTGCTATCCACGTTGGGCTGCCTGGTGAGTGCCACGTTGCCCAATTGAACAACTGGAGGAAAGAAAAAAAAAGAATTTTTTTTCTATTTATTTTTTGAGAAAAAACAGCGGGATGAGTCCCCGCGCTTCATTAATAAGAGTTTAATGAAAGAAAAAACAATATTGTTAATACGTTTCTAAGTTGATTGATCATCTCATATTGTTAATTAGTTTCCAAGTTAATAAGTTTCTAAGTTGATTGATACTTGGAAATTCTTTCATTGTTTCAATAAATAAAAGCAATATAACTTCTGTAGAATATCGGTTTCTGAATACATCAAGCCTAGTTTTAGTTTTTCCTGCCAAAAAAGTGGCAGCATATATCACAATTGGCGCAGTAATCTCTCTAGAAATAACTTGATTCACTTAAAAAGGTCAGTAAAATTCATAACATCAAACCAAATGATAGCAGCAATTTTTTTACCAATAGCTATAAAGCAGCATATCTCAAGATAGAATGCGTTGCTCAACAGAAACTGCATCATTATATTTCAACATCTCTTTGAATACATCACATCAGGTAACATATTACATGAAGATGATGTTACATGATACAATCATCTTCATTTTTATTAAGTGCACGTCAGTCAGGCAGGAACTGCAGGCACGAGAGTTATCTCCACATTGTCATGAACCCCCTGCAGCAGCAGCTCGCCATCAAACTGAACGATCTTCCTCTTTTTGGCTGCCCTCAGGGTACCAACCAGTGCTTCAAATATGTTTGCGCACCTATCATCGTTGAAAAGCACTCCGAACTTCACCTATAATGATAGATAGATCAAACTCTGCACTTGCAAGACAAGTAAAACACAATACCCTTTTAAGAAGGCAGAACTCCGGGAAAAAATTTAAATAGCTATTTTCATTCAAGTTATCAGAAAAGGAAAACGATTTCAGGGAAATGCAGGATTGGATCTCAACAATCTACAAGCAACAGACTTCATAGATAGCATTAGCAGGAGTTTGAAGCATGTGAAACAATGAAATGCAAAACACGTAGGCTAGATGATTATGATTGTTGGTGATGGCTGTGTAATTTGGAAAGAAACAAAAGCCAAGTGTTCGCTGCAGGAACTATTCACTGCACAAACTGCTAATTTTTCACTGAATTAGCTGCTAAAGGTTATCTGTAATTAGCAGACTTGGCACAAATTACTTGTGATGACAACAATGTGTAAGATTAAATGATAATATATGAGACGAAAGCAATCAACAGATATTGTAGAGTATACTCATTACAAAGGCACACTGGGTATCAACAAAGCGATAACCACATTCATTTGAATCTCTGGATACTAGTAATTCAAGGTTCACTAAGCAAAGCAAGATACTACATGTTCATAATTTTCCTAGCAAACCAGAATGATAGCATTCATCCCTACTAGAATCTGACATTAATACTGTTATAAACCACAACATCTAAACAACTTATCAGCCAAAATTGATACAAGATGATACAACTAACTTTACAAGGTTTCTGGAAGGCATGCGAGTCAAATCCAAAATTCACTGATTTAGGCTGCCAATTCCTCGGCCTCATAATTTATGTGCCCAGCAATGACATCACAAATATAACAACATTGTATCCTAAAGAATTATTATTTATAAGTAGGAACTGAGAATAATGTTTGAATTAATGGGGGTAAATATGTAGTTTATGTTCATGTCAAATGTCATCTTTATGTAGGGGAGTAGGTACAACATATTTATATTAGCAAAGTCTTCATGAAATCTGGGACATCAAAGGTCAAGGTAGCATAAACAAGCATCGATGTGTTTAAAAGTTACTGAAACTGAGTGCTGATTGCTCATATTTTTAGGATAGTCACACGAGTTTAATGTTGGAAAAATCTTTAGTTCCGATACAATTATATGGGAAGCAAGGGATGCACATTTTCCTGTTTTACATATTATTATTATCGTACTGATACAGCAGCAGCAACTGTAACAACAACACAAACAAAGCCTAGTTAATTACAACAATTTGATGCACAGGATAATGCAAATCTTGAGGGGCAGCTACTAAATACTTTATCTCTCCTCTGTCAAATTAGCGGCTATCATCCCATTTAAACGCTTCAATCCATGTTAATTCAAGCCTCTCCGGGAACTCATTTCTCCTCATAGTGCACAGACTTGTTTCCCATGACCAAACCATCTCCACCGTTTCTCCTTTAGTTTGTCCTCAACTGAATCTACTACAACTTCTTACAAATGCACTCATTTCCTATCCCGACAATGACACAAAATACATCACGCGCTCCTTCAGCAGCAACTGTAGATCCAAACCACAAGGTAAGCATGGATACTGATCTTATCATATTTTCTTGCAAGGGTCGGAGCAATTCCATTTCCTTCTTCCTATTTAACAACGTGAATTCACAAGGTTCAGATCTGTGTCGAACAATCCCAAACACATGATAAGACTTCAGATAAACTGATAAAATTATTGTTGTAACAGTGGGCTTCTATGTAAGAGATGACAAATATAAAGAGAGACAAATAGCAATATAAATAGAAATAAAGAGGGCAATACATCAGTATTTAACATAGTTCGGTTAATGTGACCTACGAACACGGAGAAGACAGTAAGAGGAATCCATTAATCAAAATGGGAGAACATAAGAGATTATAACTCTAATCTCACTCACTCAAGCACAATAAAACCCAACTCAATAGAGCTTAATACAAGGAAGATAAATGACTAGAGAAATGAGAGGATAATATAATATTTAGCAACTCTCTCTTTCTCACTTTCTTGTCTTGAAATCTCATGCAATGTGATGCCTATTTATAGGCAAAACTTTTAAACCTCTTCATCACTTCATCCCACACATACATCAAAATCATAGGGTGGCCTATTTTATTTCATTAGGGTGGCTATGATCTTCATAGGGTGGCTATTCATGACTTTTAGGGTGGCTAGAGATTTCATAGGATGATTATTAATGACTTTTAGAGTAGCTAAAGATTTCATAGGGTGACTAATTGATTTTGAGAAAAAGTTTAAGAAGATGGCTTGGTTTATTCATTAAAGGCATATCAACAAATCTCCACCTTATTTTGAATGAATAACAAATTTCTCCATCTTAACTTGAATAGTATCAAGCGTCCTTTGAATTCTTACTGCCTTCTCTAATCTTGACGGGCTCAACCTTCACCACTTTAAACACCAAGAGATTCGAGACAGAACTCGAACTTGCCGACGGTACGAGCTTCACAACTGGAGAGAATACTTCATTAAAGTCGACACCCTCTGTCTAACTGTAACCTTTGACTACCAAGCGTGCTTTATATCTTATAGACTCAGCACCAGGAATACTTTTTTCTTCTTAAAGACTTATTTGCAGCCAACAATTTTCTGTCCCTGGGCGGCTTCACTAACTCCCATGTTTGGTTCTTATGAGGAGATTCCATCTCTTCAGTCATACTAACAGTCCATTCTGTAGTTTTATCAGAATTGATAGCCTCGTTGTAGGTGGAAGGCTCTAGAATCTCAATAGATTCTATCACACTTAGAGCATAAGCGACCATATCTGTATAAGCGTATCGCTTAGGTGGACGGATCTGCCTTCTTACTCTCCCGATGGTAATACTGTACTGTTATTCTTACAGAGTATCATCACCCGAGGTTAAACCTTGAGCATCATTAACTGGTTCAACATGAGTGCACTCCTGCACTCCTTCTGTAACTTTACTCTCAAGCTCCACCTGCTTCCTTACTTCCTCTCCTGAACCTGTAATATCAATAACAGACTCTTTTCTCGATGTAAATATGTAATTTTCATCAAAAGTAATATCCTTACTAATAACAAATTTAGATGGCTTAAGATCAGGACACCACAACCTATATCCCTTCACCCCAGTAGCATAACCAAGAAATATACTTTTCTTTACCCTAAGTTCAAGCTTACCATCATTTACATGAAAATAAGCAGGGCAACCAAATATTCGTAAATGAGAGTAATTAGCAGGGTACCAAATCATACCTCTTCAGGAGTCTTAAAATCAATAGCTGTAGAGGGAGACCGATTTACCAAATAGCAAGTTGTATTTACTACCTCGACCTAAAAGAATTTTGACAAACTAGCATTAGAGAGAATACACCGAGCTCTCTCCAACAGTATCATGTTCATCCTTTCTGCAACTCTATTCTTTTATGGTGTGTACCGAATTGTACGATGCCTTACAATTCCTTCATTTTTGCACAATTGATCAAAATCCATGAAACAGAACTCCATTCTATTGTCATTCCTGAGGCGCTTCACCTTTTTTCCTGTTTGCTTTTTGATTATACCCTTCCACTGCTTGAAGGCAGCAAACTCATCGCTCTTATACTTGAGAGGATACACCCAAATTTTTCTGAAATAATCATCAATTAAAGTCAGAATATAACTAACTCCACCTTTCGATGAAACCTGAGAAAGACCCCATATATCTAAATGGATGTAGTCTAAGGTGTCTTTAGTCCTGTGAACACCTGTACCAAAAGAAACTCTGTGCTGCTTGCCAAAAACACAATATTCACAAAAGTCAAACTTTCATATTTTCTGGTCACAAAACAGACCTTACTCAACACATGTAGTCCTTTCTCACTCATATGCTCTAACCGCATATGCCACAAACGAGTGGTATCCATGTCTGGGCCTTCTGACATTGACACAGCGGCATCACCTGTCACCGTACTACCTTGAAGGATATAAACAGTATTCACCTTCTTTCCTTGCATCACAATAAGAGAGCCTTTGTTAACTCACAAAACTCTACCTTCAGCTGAAACTTATAACCGTTAGAGTCAAAGGTGCTCAAAGAAATTAAATTTTTTTTCCAAATCTGGCACATGTTGAACATTACTCAATATTCTAATAATACCGACATGCATCCTAATCTAAATTGACCCAATACCAATTGTTTTGCAGGGTATGTTATTTTCCATTAAGACATTGTCACTATCAATTGACTGGTAGGTCACAAACCAGTCCCTGTGGGGACATATGTAATAAGAACAATCTGAATCAAGAACCCACTCGTCTCATGAATGGGCATCAAAGACGGTAACTGAAAAAACCTCATGTGATGTGGAGGCTTTTTCTGCAACACTAACAACCAAAGATTTCTCATCTTGAGATTTCCTCCTTACATTTTCTTTTTCTTTGAGCTTAAAACAATATTTTTTATAGTATTCAAACTTATGACAATAGTGCCACTCAACATTTTTTTCTTAACTTAGATTTTTATCTAGATTTTTCTTGAGATTTTTCTCAACCCTTCTCTGTACGATCATGGACGAACAAGACTTCAGCTTGATCCTTACTTCCTATAACTGACACTTTTTGTCTTAACTCCTTAGAATGTAAGGCTGATTTGACATCTTTTAAAGAAAGTATATCTCTACCATAGAGCATAATATTAATAAAACTTTCAAAGGAAGGAGATAATGAGCATAATAAAATAAGAGCTTGATCTTTTTCATCTATTCTAACATCAATATTTTTTAAATCCATGGGAATTTTATTAAGCTCATCTAAGTGGTCTTTAATTGGCGTACCTTTCTTCATGCGAAGGGTGAAAAGGCGCTGCTTCAAGTAGAGCTTGTTGGTCAGGAACTTTATCATATACAAGCTCTCTAATTTTAGCCACAAATCGGCAACAGTATCTTCATCGGCAATCTTCCATAAAACTTCATCGGCTAAATAAAGTTGTATGACACTATGCACCTTCATCTCGAGTTCATCTTTTTTGTCATCAGAGATGGATTCCGGCAACTTGTCCTTACCGGATAAGACTTTCAATAAGCCTTGGTGCACCAAGAAAGCCCACATTTTGACTCTCCACAAACTGAAGTTATTTCTCCCGTCGAATTTCTCTACTTTATACTTTGTCGAAGCCATCTCGAAACCCACAAGAAAATAACACTTGCTCTAATACCAATTTATTGTAATAGTGGATTTCTAATGCAAGAGATGACAAGTATAAAGAGAGATAGATAACAATATAAGTTAATAGAAATAAAAAGGACAACACTCAGTATTTAACGTAGTTCTGTCAATATGACCTACGTCCACGGAGAAGACAATAAGAGGAATTCACTAATCAAAAAGGGAGAATATAAGAGATTACAACTCTAATCTTACTCGCCCAAGCCCAATGAAACCCAACTCACTTCAGCATAATAAAAGGAAGATAAATGATAAGAGAAAGGAGAGTATAATACAATATTTAGCAACTCTTTCTTTCCCACTTCCTTACCTTGAAATCTCATGCAATGTGATGCCTATTTGTAGGCAAAACTTCTAAACCCCTTCATCACTTCACCCCACACATATATCAAAATTATAAGATGGCCCAATTGATTTCATTAGGTGCTAAGATCTTCATAGGGTAGTTATGATCTTCATAAGGTGGCTATTGATGACTTTTAGGGTGGTCAGAGATTTCATAGGGAGGCTAATTGATTTTGAGAAAAAATCTAAGAAGATAGCTTGGTTTATTCATTAAAGACATATCAACAATTATAATCAAATGATCAATCTGCAATGAGGATCAGGCCTCGTAGTTATTCTTTCACTCTGGTATGAATCTAATATCTTCATATTGTCAATTCTTCGCCCGCATTGTGTAGATCCCATATTGCTTTCTTTACAATGCCTTTGAAGAGACAAAATTGAGACATAAATTGTGGTAATGAAATCATACCCTCTTACTCCCATCTATGTCAATTTTTTGATATACATAATTCAATGCCAGCCTTCTCATTCCAGAGAATGTTTTTTAGCAACAAAATCATAATGCCCTTCTTTCAAAATCCAGTGTCTACTGCTACTAGATCAAATCAGCTCATGAACCCCCAAGTGGAGTCATCTCAGATCCCTAGGTTGCATATTCTACATCTGTTACGGGTTAGTTTTTTGGCAGTTGAATCTCATTACAACATGATGAAAAATTTTGATCAACCAAACCAATTATAGAGTAACAAAACAAATGGGAAGAGATGCAAGATGATGGTTGGAAAATCTATGATCCATGCAACTGAGAATATATATACAGCTTACCTTGTAGGAGCCATCTTGTTGGAGCTGACCCAATCGCTGAATCTCCTCCTTGAGCTTTCCCACCTCTTCCTCCACATTCATCTTTCTCTCTGTCTCAATTTTTTTCTCCTCTCAACAGAACTCAAGAAACCCAAAAAGTCTGCAATCTTTGTTAGGGAACTTTTTCACACACCCCCTTCAGATTTTCAATATTCAGTTTCCAAAATAGAAATCTTTCATATTAAGTTGGATAAATTTTTTTTTTAAAATCTGTTTTTTTAATAAATATTTTGAATTTTAGATCAATTTTTGTACTATTTATGAAAATCGAGCAACTTCAATCCACTTCAGCGATGATGCATAAGTTGGTCATTTTGTTTTCTTTTTTTAAAGGTGTTTTGGAAAGCGTAATTGTTAACTCGTTACAAGCCCGAAGTCACAGTAAAATTCAAGCATGGGGTTGAGAATCCTAGGTTTGAAATTCAGTATAATTTACAGCTCCAATTATTAGCGTTTCAAATTGGGTGAAATTTAAGCTGTGAGTTATGGTTCTCATATTACGTTTAAAATTATTAAAACTTGGGATTAGTTATTCTGAGATTTAAGTTATATTAAATATAAAACCCGTGAAGTTAACCTTGTATTCTTAATTTTTTCCCTTAAAACTATCAATCACAGTTGTTAATCCTGAGCTCTAAAACTTACTTAAAATCAGAACTCAGAGTTGGTACTTAGTATACTGAAATTCTTAAATAAAAGTTGATAAAGATTGAAGTTTTGTTAATTTTTATAAATTATAAAAAGGTCAAAAATTCAAATTATTTGTAGAAAATGGATTGTTTCAAAAAAAAAAAAAAAAAAATCCGATTGAGTACTATCAAATCCTTATATGTTTCTTTCATAATAACCCCTGGCAAATTCTTATGTGACAGCATATCACTCCTCTTTAGTTATCCCGTGACTTACAACTTACTTTCCTTTTCATCATTGTTACGTGCTCTGCACGTGCTGATAGCTATAGAGTGCAAAAACATGTGGACCTGAGCTCGACTCACCTAACAAGGGTTTATTTGGCTTTTAAGTTTTCTACCATAGTTCATTTTAAGTACTTGAAATTAGATTGTAGTTTCTTAAACTGTAGTTTTTCTAACTTTGTATTCTGAGAATAAATTCGAGATTACTCTCAAGTCTACCCACATCTATCCAATTGAAGGAATTCGAGTCGATAACTTTTAAAGAGTAAACACAGGATCTGACCGATTGACCAACTTCGGAGCACAGTTTTTCTAATTTTGTGTATCCATTTGTATGAAAAAATGTGAAACAAATTTTTTTTGAGCCTTTAAAGTTCCAGAAAAACCTAAAAGAAAATATGCTGACTATGAACAGAATCACCAGTAAAGATAAAAATTGGAAAAAGTCTTTGCGGCTCCTTTCTTCCATAGGAAATCCCATTGCGAACTCGAAGAAGTTAGGAATCCAACATCAAAACTCAACAAACTACCAACGAATTCACCATAACACGAGCAAATATCCCAATAAAATCTCATCATTTTACAATATGCTTTCCTCTGTAGGAAAAGCTCAGAGTCTGCACACAACATAAACTTAATTTACAAGCAGCACTCAATCTTGACGAAGATACAATCCGTCACCAAACACATAAAATGGATGGATCGCAGCAGCACTCATCGACGAGGAAGCAGCAGCACAACGCAGCGAGGCTGCAACAAAAACCCAAAAGCAATTCTCTCAACAGCTAAATTATACTTAACTGACAACAAACAATTCGACGAGAAATTAACATACCATCCTTCAATGAAGCCTGTGTTATTTCTCTGTGGCGGAGCCGCGTACTGAGGTGGTGCCATCACTGGTGGCCCTTGGTAGTGTCCTTCATAAATAAAAACAATAAAAAAACATCAATAACTCAATTCAAAATCAACAAGAAACTCAAGAAAAAAATTTTGAATGTCTTGTCGCAGTTTTACCTTGAGCAGGGTAAGGGTAGGCGTACTTTGGATCACTCATCTTCGGCCAAGCAAGTTACTTATGGTACTGTGAGGGGTCTAATTTGGGCTGAAGAGAGAATTAGAAGAGCACAGGATTATGAGAGAAAAGAATGGGGAAAAAAATTGAAGGAGCAAATATGTGTGGGTTTGCCTATTATATAGAGACGATCGAGAGAGAAAAAAGAAGCGGACGCGGGAACAGGGAATATGAGAGGAAGAAGGGAGGAATTTTCTTGGGGGAATTTCGTCAAATTTAAATTCGTGCCTAAGAAACATAGGGACCATATGGATTTGATAGGACTGGTTGCTTGTAAAAGTTGCCCATTGTTAACAGATTATGAGGGCAAAGTATCTTTGATTTATCAATCAAACTCTAATAATCAAAATAAAAGGAGACTAGACTGTCAAAATTAGAAAAGTTTTTTTCTACCATTTTATGCCAAATTACTTTTTTTTGGTAATTACTATTTATATGGTCTGGCCTACGCTGGTAAATGCACCTTGAAAAGTTTGATAACCGAACTGTGTTAGGGCTGGAGCATGCCAAGAACACAAACCCTAAATCACAAATACACACATAAAGAGAGAGAGACCAAGATTTATGAGTTTCGAAAGGATGCCTACATCTCCAGGGCTCCAGGGCAGAAGAGAGAGATTTATTGATAATTTACATAAGATACAAGAGAATTACATCTCAAGATCACTCACCAGAAATCCGTAGCCCTAAAAATGAGTTCAAGTCTCTATTTATAGAAAAGAGAAGAAACCCGAAAACAACTCCGGGTCGGGTCCAGAATTCATTCTCACCCGAGTCTGTCGACTGCCCGATCGACCGACCCAAGTGTGCGGTCGACTGCTCGGTCAACCGCTCAATGCCCTCTGTCATTTAAGACTTACTGGAAATGTCGGTCGACCGGGCGGTCGACCGACTCAACTGGGTTCTTCTTCCTCCTGTAACATCGGTCGACCGAGCTGTCGACCGATCCAAATCTTGTGCATGTCGATTGACCGCCTGGTCGACCGAAGTCCTGTCATAGAGTTTTAAGTTTAGGGTGGGGTTTTACTAGGGAATTGGAGTAAAATAAGGAAAAGGAATAAGTTCTATAATTTTTTTTAATTGGTTTATTCTATGAATTAGTGGCATAACTAAACTTTATGAACACTTTTGGTGCTAGAGTGCAAAGTTAAAGGTTTGATTCTGACTTTTATCTTATTTTTTAACAACAAAAATACTTTTATATATATAAAAAACAGAGACTAATAAATAAAAACAATAGTTTGAAATCTCGCTCGATCAATATTATTAGCATTGCATATACAACCTGATGTGATACTGATTTTAACGTGTGAAGTGGTTGAAGAGCAAGCACACCTAACCCACTATCATCGACCGAATTAGGTGTCATAGGCTCAAACTATACCATTGGAAGAGAGTTTTGTTTTTCCCTTTTTCTTCTTCTTCTTCCTGTTTTTTCTTTTCTTTTAGTTTAACAAAGAAAAAGAATGAGACCGTGGGAATGTTCCCTAGGATTTTGATTTTTCTTGTGAGTCTTGGCTTGAAAACAAAATCTTGCCGACGTGTGTGGCCAAAGAAGATTGTGGAGTGATGGGAGAATTTGAAGCGTGAGGTATTTTGGATCATAAGACACCAACAATGGTTGGTGTTTTACGGTTCCGAGTTCCACCCAATATAGATTCTATAATAGATAGTTAATTACGATAATTTTGGAATTAATAAAAAGTCAATAATTTTGGCTATCCCAGTGTCCAAAGCACTAGAGTAATCCCGGGGCCAAAACGCACCACGCTGAGCTCAGCCCTTGCCATACCTGACTCTTTTGGACTAGTGCGTGAAATTGTGTCCCTCTCAGTCTTCGAACTGGTGCCTATTGAAGAGCAAACTCAACTACTTGCCGGCCTACTATTGACGAGGGACATGAAAAGTGGGGAACAACATTTCTTGGAAGAAATCTGAGTTGGAAGAGGTGATAGCAGTAAGAGTAGGATTTTTTATTTTTTTAATACTACTGTTAATAATAATAATTATTATTATTATTGTTATTATTATTTTGAGAGAAGGATTGCTGCAAAAGTAGTTATTTCTTTTCTTTTCTTTCGTGCAAACGCTAGAGACATGGAATACAGTGAAAATTCAATTCCAAATCTCAATTCAATGGCTCCAATAATTAAACAAAGAGTGAGGGAAAACTATATTTCGTTGGGGTGGTTTGTTTTGTGTGTGAGAACTTATTTTTTTATGTTGAGGCTGTTTTCTTTGTTGGTTATTGAACATTTAGATGATATGCTTATTAGAGATTTTGAATTCTATGAATCATGCACGGATTTCTGGAATTTCATTATTGGAGCCATTGAATTGCATGGGGAATTATATAACACAATAACATTTTTTTGTGTATGCTATCCTTAGTGGAATTGTTGAAATCCAGTAGAAATAATAAATGCATTCTCTCTTTCTATATCACATAAAGTCATGAGATTTTTTTCTTTTGGAGGTAAAAATATAACTTCAAATCACAACAATTTTCATGTCTTTATTCTCCCACCCTCAGGCCATCAAACACTCTCTGCAGATTTCTCTACACAGTAAGACACTAATCAACTGATTGCAGTAGTGACAATGACTCTTCACACACAGCAGGAGATACAAAACACAATTAACTCTAACCACGGACTTTCGCATATTGTTTGAAGAACCTTGATATGACAATGAAGAAGATGTTGCAGGTCACGTTTATTTAGTTCTGAATCAAATTTTCTATATGGGCACGCTGTGAAGCACAACGGTCTCCACAGTCATTCCTGGCCCGAAACCGAGCAGCACTCCCCATTCGAGCCCCTCTCCAGTTGTTGCCATCCCCTCTGCTGTAGACCTCTTCCGCATCTCATCCAGTATGTAGAGCACGCAGGCGCTGATCATGTTCCCGTACTCCCACAGCACGTGTCTCGTTGCGCGAAACTTGTGAGGATGAAGGTTCAGCTTGGCCTCCACTTCGTCCAGTATCGCTCGACCACCTGGGTGTGGAATCCAGAAGAGAGAGTTCCAGTCGGAGGGTAACCCCACCGGCCCGAAAGCATCGGCCAGGCACTGCTCGATGTTGTTTGCTATCAGGTCAGGACTGTCCTTGGTGAGGTGGAAGGTGAGGCCTTCCTCCCTCAGGTGGAGCTGGATCACCTCTTCGCTGTCCGGAATTATGCTTTGCCTGACCGACACAATCTCAAATATGGGCCTCTCAACGCCTCTTATGGGGTCTGCGCCGACGACCACGGCGGCAGCCCCATCCCCAAACAGTGAGTTCCCTATGCCGTTGTCGATGTGGGTCTCATTGGGACCGCGGATGCCGATGATGGTGAGCTCGGCGCACACTACAAGCACGCGTGCGCCCCGGTTGTTCTCGGCCAGGTCCTTGGCGTAGCGGAGCACGGTGCCGCCCGCGTAGCAGCCTTGCATGTAAACCATGTAGCGGTTGATGTTGGGGCGCAGGTCGAGGAGTTTGGCAAGACGATAGTCGGCACTAGGCATGTCGACGCCACAGGAGGTGCACATTACCAGATGGGTGATTAGGGACTTGTCCTGCCCCCATTCCTCGAGGGCTTTGAGTGCTGCTTGTTTCCCGAGCTTCGGCACCTCAGGAACACAGATGTCCTGCCGATCATTGAGGGATGGCGCACTGAATGAACATATGTTTGGATACCCCTTCAAGAACTCCTCATTGTGGTAGAAGTAGCGCTTTTTGATCATTGTTTTTCGGCCTGCAACACCAATGATTGTTTTAGCAAGGGGAAATAAAGCTACCATCTCTTCTGGGTTGCTAGCCAAAACAGTGCATATCAAGCAGCCTTGAAAGTGAGAGGGAAAGAGAACTTACAAATGCGATCAAACTTGTTCTTCAGATCAACCTTGTCCTCGCTTTTGGTGACCCGGAAGTAGAAGTCGGCAAAATTGCTCTGTTCAATGGCATGGGGAGGGTGTGCAGTTCCAATGGCCAGGATGGTCGCCGTTCCATCAGCTCTCTGTGCCTTGCGAACAGCTTCGACGCTCTCCATCATGGATGAGTTTGCAGCCATCTTCAAGTGTGCTTTGCTTTTGCATGCACCAAAGTTATTTGCATGTATATATACACACGTAGCAGTAGCATTGACTTCACAATATACAGTTTGAGGTAGATATTGTAGAAAGCTGCACAAATGGAGATGGTTTGTTTCTGTGTCGAAAAGAGGGAGATGTGCTAGTTAGAAAGGACTTCTTTTTGTCCTTCTGCATCGGACTTCAAATTTTTCCTCAGGATTCCTGCTGGAAGTCCCAACTGAGTTGGATTCTCAACTAAAAGAAATTTGTGGTTCGGATTGTTGAACATCTCACTTAAAGAATTGAATTACAAAGCATTTAATGTTTATTGGTATGGAATTATATGTGCAGTTGGGTATGCGTCAACAAACTCAAATTACTACATTTTGTAGTACCAACAACTACAATTTTACACAGTTTTAGTCAAAAAGACATAATCTCAATGGGAATGAAGAGAAAGGAATAAAGTAAAAATGCCAAGTGTTTATTTAGAATAAGTACTACTCACTCATACAGCCAGTTAGTTTCCTCTGAATTCAAATTTCCTCGTTTATATACAGTATAAATACCTGTTCTAAGTACAATTTTGTTCAAGCAGACAGTCTTTCATTCTGAGGTAGAATACTGGCTATGGTTGCCGAAGTCAGAGAGTAAAACAAAATGTTGATTGTAGAAGAGATTTGTTCTACTCTATCACTTGAACAGGCATCTATTTCGTCTAATTTTCTTATTGTTATCTTCTGTCTGATAGGTAAACTATCAATTTTGAACAGGTTTCTATTTCCCTACTTTTTTTTTTTCTTAATCTTCTGTCTGATAGGAAACTATCAATGAACTTATAGTAGATGATAATGCTCGGTGAGGGGTCTTTGTCATGGAGAAACCTAAGATGATTAAAATTAAACTCACAAATTTAGTAAATGTAAAATTTACTTGTAGCTCATTGTTAATCTTTAACCGATTATTAGTTTCTTTGAAAAGTCTGCTACAATCTTAATAACTTCCTCTGGAATTGTTAATTGTGATTCACAGATGCACTGCTATTGCCTCCTTCAGTTTGACAAGGTAAAAAACTTGCTGATAACGGGGCATTGAGATTCAATTTGTCATGTATCTGCTTCCTCGAATATCTTTGGATCACTCCTTTGGATAGGAACTGTAAAAATTATAGCTGCTGAGCTGCCGATTCTCCTATATCTGCTTCTTATACAAACCTCTGATGGCTTTTGCTGCAATTCTTATTCAGAATTGCAAACTAATCTTCATTCGTGTCTTCTTGCTTGCACTCCATTCACTTGAATTACTTCTCCTGGGAAGTATGAGTACGTCACTCCTCGAAATTTTTTCAAGATGCTTATCTCTCTTGGAAAAAATAATACCGAAATATCTTGAAAAATGATGAAGACTTTCGTATTATAAGAAACATGATATAAGATATAAATTAAAACTTCACAAGGAAGTAGAACAAAACCTTACATTTAGAAACTAGCAACAAGATTTTGTTTTTTCCCAATATTTTCTCTAAAATTCTTTTCCCTTTTAAATCAGTAAAGGTCAGAACCTCCATTGTCTTCACCTATCCTCTGACTTTAAGCGATATATCTAATGAGGCAGCGAACCCTTGTTACGCGTGCATCCCGTTGTCAGAAATTACAATCTTAGAGTGTACATGCTTTCACTGGCAGCTAATTTTTTTGAATATCTAATAGTTAAGGGGTTTGGATTCCTCTATAATCCCGGATGTAGGAAATCAATGATGCTAATTGGGCTATACATATGCAACAACTATGAGACTACAGAGAAAGTGAAGCATCACATAGAAGGGCTAGTTCTTGCTAATTTTTGTCCTGAGATGGCTGAAGTTGGGAAATAAATACTAGGGGTCATTCACTTTACAAATTGATGAAAATTCTACATAAGTAGATCATTCCGTGAGAAAACAACAATGGGAATTAGTTCATGTAAAGAGATACATCACCACACAAAATGATGGGGGAATGAAACGGTTCAGATTTAGCAGGATTTAGGATTTTATTTGAATTCAGATTTTAATAAATTTGGTTAGATTAATTTGAATTAGATTTAGCTAGATTTGAGTTTATCCATAATTGTACGTGTGGTGCACGTAATGTGGATTATATTTAGCCATGAATTGGAATTCTGAAAAAATAATGAAGTGATTAAAAATTGTTTCCCTTTGAAAATTTGTGATGTTTTGATTTAATCTCATGAATTGAATCGAATCAGAATGTGAAGCCGAGATCGGAGTTGCGATTCATGATCATATCCATTTTCTTAATTCCTTGCACTTCTCCAATTCCACCAAAATCTCACCACAAGCTCTAGAATTATCTTCTGTCCCACATCAATTTGATATCAGAGCCAAAATTTTTAAAATAAAAAAAGATAAAAAAAAGAAAGAAAAATCAATAAAATAAAATAAAATAAAATAAAAAAATCCTTGTTCAAACATTGTTCATCTTCCCTGAGCACCCTCCTCTCTCGTCTCCACCATCCGATGTCAGCAGCAGCGACAACCGCCGACGAATCCCAAGCCCTCAGACGACCTCGTCTCCGATCCTCCATCTTCGTCGTGCTCCTCCGACGAACTGACCTCACCGTGGCATCATCTCCTCCTCTGCCTTCGCCGACGAATGATGACACTTCCCGAGCTCGTCAGCATCCTCCAAACTCACCACCGCCTTCTAAGAACCACCCCCATCTTCACCTACGCCTCGAGACCCCCCGCCGATAGAGCTCCTCAACTCATTGCCATCGATCTTAACGCCACACCCTCGTTGTTATCCTCCGTCACCGATCAGCCATCCCCTAGCGACGACTAGTGTCGTCGCGCCCTCGACGGGGCGCCCTCGTCAGAGCGTCGCCGCCACCATTATCAATGACCACCATCGCCAACTAAGATTTTGAAACCCTCGATTAGATTGGGAAAAGGAGAAAAGGCTATCGGGTTGTGGGTTTAATCTTCAAACCCAAACCCAATTCATTGTTAGGTTTAAGTTGGTAGACCCGCTAGGCGACCCGACCCGATTTCGGATTAGACCCCAGTCGACTTGTTGATGTCAGCAGCTCCGTGCTGACATCATCGGCTCGTGGAGCTGACCCGAGCCGACCCCGAGCCATCGGCTCTAATCTAGCTCATCCGAGTAGACACTGACGTCAGCTAAGCCAGCGCTGACATCATTAGATATTCTGAGCCGTTCCTGTTCACTTTATAGCACAGTTTTGTTCTAGAGTCCATTCCTGGCGCATTCGGAGTCCGATTCGACTTTCGTCTGAAACATTGAATGTGTGAGTGAGTCCCGGAGCAATTGAGAAGAGTTCACAACTTTTGGATAGAAGATCTTAATTCTACAAGCCCATTTTTGATGTTGGTATTGTTCTTGCTACAGGAGATCAGCATTTTAGACCCCATTTCAGTCCGATTTGAGCCCATTTCGAGCAGTTAAGACTCTTGGGTAACTTTTGATCTTTATACATTGAATTTTCTCTATGAGTTTTTATTTTTGTGGTAGATATATACATACTTATTGTGATGAAAAGAAAGTTGAATGGGATATGTATGTGACTATTTTATATTTTCGGGGTTCTCATGGTCATTATGGGTATAAGGAGCAGGAAAGCAATTTTGAAGATTTCTTCAGTTATTATGTTCTGACATTTGAGCAGAAGTACCACTATGCTCAAATGAAGTGGTTGGACATGCTTATTGATGGTGGAAAGACAGTCATATCGACGATCAGTGTTGGTTTGTCTTACAAGATCATCTTTGTACTTTGTATGATCCATACCCTCTTTATACATCTGAGATAGATTGCAAAGAGTCTAATGTTAAGTATGAACCCGAGCTCGAGAAGTCAGAATTGAGCGACCAAGTCGCTGAATGTAAGGAGATACTAGCTAGCATGAGAAAACTCTTAGAAAGCTATGCTGCAAAGGTTGACTCAGATCCAGAGCCTCCAGTCCTCCTCGAGTTAGATATTGTTGATAAGGTAGAGCCAAAAGTTGTTAATGAGCCAAAGCCAGAAGCAAAAGTTGTTAATGAGTTAGAGTCAGAGCTAGAGTCAAAAGTTGTTGCTGAGTTGGTGTCACTGTAAGAAGAGTTTTTCTCACAGCCCGCAAAAGTTGAAGAACTTCCTATTGATACCCTTGTGGAACTTTTAGTGGATCCTATCATGAAACTAGTGTCATCTTTAATAGCTATACCCTTGAGATTACCTAACGTTTATGACCCGTTGCAGATCTTTCTATAGGAGACAAGATCAGAGGAGATCAGTCTATTCATAGCGCAAAGTGCATTCTATTCAGTATTTATCATGGATGGTTAGTATATTTCTTCTACATTTGATTTACTCGACCTACCATTCTTCTCAGCCGGTTTGTCACGGAAACTAGTTTCACCTCCACCACCTTAGCTTGGTTCAGCCATGTTGCATCAATGTTGATTCCCCGACCACCACCTTGATTTGATTGAGAATGCGTGATATGGTTCAACCTGTTTGTGCTTGCCTTATACCTACCACTATTCATCGGAGATGAATATTTTCAAGCCGGAGAGAATGATCGGGATTCAAATGGTCCAGATTTAGCAGGATTTAGGATTTTATTTGAATTCAGATTTTAGTAGATTTAGTTGGATTAATTTGAATTAGATTTAGTTAGATTTGAGTTTATCAATAATTGCACGTGTGGTGCTTGCAATGTAGGCTACATATAGCCGTATATTGAAATTTTGAAAAAATGATGAATTGATTAAAAATTGTTTCTCTACGAAAATTTGTGATGTTTTGATTTAATCTCATGAATTAAATCGAATTAGGTGGTGAAGCGGAGGTTCGGATTGTGATCCGTGATCATATCTATTTTCCTAATTCCTTGTTCTTCTCTAATTCCACCAAAATTCTACCACAAATCTTAAAATCACCTTCCGTTCGTGATGAAGCGGAGGTTCGGATTGTGATCCGTGATCATATCTATTTTCCTAATTCCTTGTTCTTCTCTAATTCCACCAAAATTCTACCACAAATCTTAAAATCACCTTCCGTTCCCATCACAAGGTTTTGCCTTCACCTCTTTTATCTGGTCACATATGGATTATGGCATGGGAACATTTTCATCAAGCACAACTGCAGGAGAAAAACAAACTTTTATACTGATCATGACCGAGATTGAAAAGTTCAATCAGAAATGCGAAGGAAAATATCAGGAGGTCTGGGAAAAATTATGGAGGTCCGAAGCTGTAGAATAGTTGTTCTGATAGATTTCTTGGCTATTTTCATTCACTGGTGAGAAAGCGTAGAGAGAAACTTTAACATCAGATTAGCACTGTAGAAGAATCAAGCTGGTAAGCTTTCCAATCAAAAAGAGGTAATAACCAAGTCTTGAGCATACCGTCTTCCCTTCAAACAAAGAAATTCTATTTTGTATGTTTACTAATTTTTTGAAGTGAAGAAACTAGCCAGAAAAAGGTCATTGTTGATATTAATTGATATTGAGATATATGTATTTGTATGTGTATGCTCTTTTGCTAAAGTTAGAAACATAGCCAAACTTATATATTTGGAAAATGGAAAACTTGAAGACGGAATTTCTTCCTAAAAGCTATATAGATATAAAACCTTCACAGTGACCTTCCTCCAGAACTTGATATCTGATTTTGAACCAAGCTCTGCTATATATATCTACACATAGATGAGTTGCAAAGTCATAAATACACCATAAATCAAATTTCTTAAGAAGATACGAACCATGGATCAAAAGAAGTCAGCTGGCATCAAAGGCAAAGTATGTGTGACTGGCGCCGCTGGCTTCTTCGCTTCTTGGCTAGTTAAGAGGCTACTGGAGGCAGGATACCATGTGGAAGGAACTGTTCGAGACCCAGGTATTAAAACTGCTAGCTTTTGGTTCACATTTCTTATCACTAACTGGTTGCCTAGACACAAAAAATTATAACATTGCATTAATTCATTTACAGGTGATTACAAGAAAATTGGACATCTCTGGAAATTGCTAGGTGCGAAGGAGAGGCTTCATCTGGTGAGGGCTGAGCTCATGGAAGAGGGCAGCTTTGATGATGCTATAATGGGATGTGAGGGTGTCTTCCACACTGCTTTTCCAGTTTTATACCCCAAATCTGATCCTAAGGCATGTTTCCACTACCCTTTGTGAAATGCATTGCACCAATCTTATTCGATAGAAAATTTTGTCAAAATTAAGTGTTTAATTAATTTACTCAAGAGATCATGTCTAACAAGAAACAAAATATTTAGGAGAATTTGAATCCAATGCAATCAGTTGACGGTACATGGTCAGTTATAGAAATTTCAAGATAGAAAAGGTTTGTTTTGACTGACAACATGAAACATTAACATCAAATATTTCAATCCTCTGTCGCCCACGCATCAAGATTAGAAGTTACCTATAACAGTTTGATTATACATTTAATACGTACACCCATGCATAGATACACACATACAGACATAAATATGTATGCACGCAAGTATGTACCTACTCACACACACACACACACACATGTGTGTGTGTGTGCATGTGTTGAGGAATTGAAGTATATATCTTTTTTATTCCTCCTCCTTTTTGCAGTGTGAACTTTCTTTTATTACATGTAGACAATTGAACCAATACATAACTCTACAAGATGCAAATTGTCCTGCTACTCCTGATTAATTGTGAAATATCGAACATTTTGCAGGTTGAAGTCCTAGATCCTGCAGTTAATGGGACGTTAAACGTGTTACGGTCATGTAAGAAAAATCCAATGCTTAAAAAGGTTGTCCTCACATCTTCAGTTTCAGCAGTATCAAGACCCTCTAGTACCCCAAAAGAACCACTGGACGAAAACTCATGGTCCAGTGCCGAACAATGTGAGAAGCTCCAGGTGAATGAGAACACAAGCGAATTTTCATTACACAAAATTTTACTCATAAAGTCCTTAATCAGACTTGTATAATGTAAACATGCACTGAGTACCAGGTATACTAAAATTCTTTCCTTGTTCTGTGCCAAGTTATGGTATGCACTGGGAAAGCTTCTAGCAGAAAAAGCAGCATGGGAATTTGCCAAGGAAAACAACATCAACCTTGTCAGCGTTGTTCCTTCATTCATCATTGGTCCGAGTCTGCCGCGCAACTTGCATGTAACTGCATCGGATTTCCTTTCTCTTCTTAAGGTAATCAGGATCTAAGTAAAACATCAAATCTGAGAACAGTTTAGCAAAATTTACATGTTTCTGGAAGTTCTAATTAGTAGATTAAATGTGTCACCATGCGCACATTTAGATGTTTTAGAAATTTATTTTTCTAAGTGTTGAATGATCAAGCCACTGCTATGGTTGTAGGGTGCTCTGGCTCCCTCTACAATTGCATAGAGGAGATTAATAGCAAATTTGTTTTTCAAAATAAAGAAATCCGAGTGAAATATATTTGTCTAATAACAATGAAATATGATGTCTGAAGTCAAAGCTTCCAAAACAGCAGATTGGTCTCCTTAATGAGAAGTAACAAATTCTTCGGACTGAGGAATGACATGATCTTGCAGGAGACAATGAGACATTCTCACGGCGCGGCAGAATGGGGTATGTTCACATTGATGATGCCGCTAGTTGCCATCTCCTGGCGTACCAAGATGACAGTGCTGAAGGAAGGTATCTCTGCACTTCAATTGTGCTCGAAGTCCCTGAATTGGCTGCCTTTCTTGCAAAACACTACCCATGGCTTCACATTCCAACAAGGTTAGTAGTTGAAAAAGAATTCAAAGCAAATGTTTTCCTCCCTCTCTCTTCTTTCTGTCTGATTACTTGTTATCAATTGTGAACAATTCTACAATTCCTGATTAAATTTGGTTATGTTTTTTCAGCTTCAACAACTATGTGCAAAGGCCCCAGTTTGAATACAACACCTCCAAGGTCCAAAAACTTGGCATTAAGTTTAAAGGGATTGAAGAAATATTTGATGACTGTATCCAATCTCTCAAGGAACAAGATCAAATTCCGTGACAACAGACAATGTTTAGATGCCATCTTATGCAATAGTAAATAAAGCTCTATATGAGATTTCGAATTTATTATGAGAAATATGATGGATTGTTGAGCCGCATACTCTCTTTCTCGCTCTTGTGCTTGCGTGTGCCTGTCTTTCTTGCAGGGAATGTGTTAATACTATATCTGTGCCGCGATGACTCTGTTTGTGAGGCCTTTTCTTTTCCTTCTTGCTCATTTTTTAGCATATGTCGTGGCCTTGTGTAGGATGATAATTTTTTATTAGATAAAATTGTGAGACAAAAATCTCTGGTGTTTTATTAATAAGCACTTAACGAAATATTTTCAAACAAGAAAGGTATAACAATGTGACACATAAACAATTTAAACTTTTAAAGGGAAAAAAAGAAGGAAAAAAAAAAAAGAAAAGTCCACAAGAACGTCATCTGATCTCCTTCCACATCGCAACATCCGCTGGTCCGAACAGATTGTCTCGTCACTGGCTCTCCCACCACCGAGCATGACATTTCCCTACCACCGCAGTTGCGTTCTAACCCCCACTCGGTCAAGTAAGTGAGATTCGAACTCTCACTATCGCCTTCACGGCCTAATTCTCATACAGCTGACTCGTCGTTGACCCTTTTCGACCGGATCGGCGAGATCCGAACCCCTTTCGACCGGAGCGGGTAAGATGATAGTTTGTTGTTAACATTCAAACACGTCTCGTGTGTATGAGACAGGGTTACATTAGGAAAACTTAAGGGTGTTTCAAAAGCCGAATTTCTCTTGTGGGCATGAGTCCATGTAAAGATCAACCAATCTAGTCCATCAAGTTAATGATCACCTTAAACATTTTAGAAATAATGGTACAAGAGAAATAGATACGGGCGCAAGTCTAGCAGCTGGATTGATGTGGATTTTACCGACACGGGCTTGGGTGTCAAGCTGTCTAATTCCATACCCGACCCAACTTTACTACAAATTTCATTACCAGCACTGCATCCAAAGATGGCACTGAATCGTGCCTTGGTTAGGTGCATTGCGTACCTGCAAATTCCTGATTTTGCAGCATTGTGTAAGAAAGGCAATTTGTCATTTGTCTTTTCAGTCGTTCAAGAGATGAATATATCTTGATCTCTCCATAATTTGTCGACACATTTGGGAATTTCGGAAAATTTTTGTTATTGTTGGTTTTCCTTTGGTGACTTTACTTCTTTAAATTCTCTTCTTTAAACATTTTAACTTCTTGTAAGGGGTGATCGGATCAGAGCTGCAAATTCTGTGTCGGTGGTGATTGATCAAGGGAAAGCCGGTGCTGAGTTGCAGATGCTGCAAGTGCGGTGAAGAAGGGAATGCCACGTCTTTGATGTGGGCTCCAGTCATGGGGATTCGAATTGCAGTGGTCGTGGCAATGCTGGCAGAAGATCCGGTCAAGGGTTGGATAAATTCGAGCAGCAGACGACACATCTATGATGGAGGGGAGAAACCGCGACTGAGTTGAGGGCGTTTTAGTGGTTTTGTTTTTTTATTTTTCTTTTTGAGAAGGAACAAATTGTGTATAAGTGTTTCTATGTAAATTTATACCCTTTTATTTTGGAGATATTTCGTTAAATTCTTATTAATGAAACACCGGGGGTTTTTACCTCATGGTATTTTCTTTAAAAAAAAAAAACTTGTAAGCTAGTTGTTGTAACAATGGGCTTCTAATGCAAGAGATGGCAAGTATAAAGTGAGATATATAACAATATAAGCTAATAGAAATAAAGGGAACAGCATACCAGTATTTAACATGGTTCGATCAATGTGACTTATGTCCACGGAGAAGACAGCATACAAGAGATTACAACTCTAATCGCACTCACCCAATCCCAATGAAACCCAACTCACTAGAGGTTAACAAAAGGAAGACAAATGGCAAGAGAAAGGAGAGAATAATACAATATTTAGCAACTCTCTCTTTCTCACTTCCTTACCTTGAAATCTCATGCAATGCAATGCTTGTTTATAGGCAAAACTTCTAATCCCCTTTATCACTTCACCTTAGACATACATCAAAATCATAGGGTGGCTCAATTGGTTTCATTAGGGTGGCGATGATCTTCATAGGTGGCTATTGATGACTTTTAGGGTAACTAAAGATTTCATAGGGTGGCTTTGATGACTTTAAGAGTGCCTAGAGATTTCATAGGGTGGCTAATTGGTTTTGAGAAAAATCTAAGAAGATGGCTTGGTTTATTCATTAAAAACATATCAATAAATTTTCACCTTGTCTTGAATGAATAACAAATCTCTCCACCTTAATTTAAATTGTATCAAGCGTTCTTCGGATTCTTTCTGTCTTCCCTAGCCTCGATGGGCTCAACCTTCACCACTTTGAACACCACCAAGCAATTTGAGACAGTACTCGAACTTACGCGAAAGTACGGACTTTATCATCATATGCTGAATTATCTGCAGTATCAATTTTCTTAACTTTGATGACTTCAATTTTTCTAATAAAGTGATACCTGACATCAATGTGTTTGGTTCTCTCATGATACATCTTGTGCTTCGTCAGATGTATAACACTCTGACTGTCATAAAACACCGTAGTTACTCTTTGGTGTAAGCTGAGATCTTCAACCAAGCCTCTTAACCAAATAGCTTCTTTCACTGCCTCTGTAATTGTCATATACTCTGCCTCCGTAGTAGACAAAGCACCTGTCGAATGTAAAGTCGCCTTCCAATTAACGACACTACCTGAAAGAGTGAAAGTATAACTTGTCAGAGATCTTCTTCTATCCAAATCGCCCGCAAAATCTGAATCCGAATATCCAGCAATTTTGCAATCAGAATTAATTCCCCTGTCAAAATATAGACCAATATTAGTAGATCCTTTTAATATCGCAAAATCCATTTCACTGCCTGCCAATGGCCTTTTCCTGACTTGTACATATATCGACTTATGACACTGACTACATATGAAATATCCAGTCGAGTGCACACCATAGCATACATGATGCTTCTAACTGCACTGGCATAGAGAACATGAGATATGTACTTCTCCTCTTCATCAGTTTGAGAAGACAAATCTGCTGAAAATCGAAAATGACCAGCAAGTAGAGTTTTCACAGGTTTGGCATCAAGCATGCCAAATCTCTTTAACACCTTCTCGATATATTTCTTCTGAGATAGGAATAATTTTTCTTCTTGTCTATTCCTGTGAATTTTCATTCCCAAAATCTTTTTCGCTGCTCTCAAATCTTTCATCTCAAACTCTTGTTTGAGTTGAGCTTTCAACTTATCAACTTCACATATGTCTTTAGTTACAATCAACATGTCATCAACATATATAAGCAAATACACAAAAGAACCATCATTAAGCTTCCGATGATAAACACAACTATCATATTTACTACTAGAGTAATCATGCTCAATTATGAAAATATCAAACCTCAAATACCATTGCCTAGGTGACTGCTTCAAACCATAAAGAGATTTCTTTAACCTACACACAAGGTCTTCTTTACCTTCAATAATGAATCCTTCTGGTTGAGATACATAAATATTTGCTCTTCAAGCTCGTCATGAAGAAAGACTATTTTCACAACAAGTTGCTCGAGCTCTAGATCGAACCAAGCAACTATTGCTAGCAATATGCGAATAGAGGTGTGCTTCACAACTGGAGAGAATACTTCATTAAAGTTGACACCCTCTATTTGATTGTAACCTTTGGCTACCAAGCGTGCTTTGTATCTTACAGATTCAACATCAGGAATTCCTTCTTTCTTCTTAAAGACCCATTTGCAGCCAATAATTTTTTGTCCCCTGAGCGGCTTTAATAACTCTCATGTTTGGTTCTTGTGAAGAGATTCCATCTCTTCAATCATAACAACAATCCATTCTGTAGTTTCATCAGAATGGATAGCCTTATTGTTGGTGGAAGGCTCTGAAATCTCAATAGATTCTGCCACACTTAGAGCTTAAGTGACCATATCTGCATAGGCGTATCGCTGAGGTGGACGGTTCTGCCTTCTTGCTCTCCCGGTGGCAATACTGTACTGTTGCTCTTGCAGTGTATCATCACCCAAACTTGAACCTTGAGCATCATTGACTGGTTCAACGCCAGTGCTCTCCTGTACTCCTTCTGTAACTTTGCTCTCAAACTCCACCTGCTTACTTGCTTCCTCTCCTGAATCTGTACTATCAACAACAGACTCTTTTCTCGCTTGAAGCATGTAATTTTCATCAAAAATAATATCCCTACTAATAATAAATTTAGGTGACTTAGGATCGGGACACCACAACCTGTATCCTTTCACCCCAGTAGCATAACCAAGAAATATACTTTTCTTTGCCCTAAGTTCAAGCTTACCATCATTTATATGAAAATAAGCATGACAACCAAATACTTGTAAATGAGAGTAATTAGCAGGGATACCACATCATACCTCTTCAGGAGTTTTAAAATCAATAGCTGTAGAGGGAGACCGATTTACCAAAAAGCAAGTTGTATTTACTGCCTCGACCCAAAAGTATTTTGACGAACCAGCATTAAAGAGCATACATCGAGCTCTCTCTAACAATGTCCTGTTCATCCTTTCTGTAACTCCATTCTGTTATGGTGTGTAACGAACTGTACGATGTCGCACAATTCTTTCATTTTTGCAGAATTGATCAAACTCCATAGAACAGACTCCATTCCATTGTCAGTTCTGAGGCACTTCACTTTCTTTCATGTTTGCTTTTTGATCATAACCTTCCACTGGTTGAAGGTAGCAAACACATCGCTCTTATGCTTGAGAGGATACACTCAAATTTTTCTTGAATAATCATCAATTAAAGTTAGAAGATAACTAGCTCCACCTTTCGATGGAACTTGAGAGGGACCCCAACATCTGAATGGATGTAGTCTAAGGTACCTTTAGTTCAGTGAACACCTATACCAAAAGAAACTCTGTGCTATTTGTCAAAAACACAATGTTCACAAAAGTCAAATTTTCCTATTTTCTGGCCACAAAGCAAATCTTGCTTACTCAACACATGTAGTCCTCTCTCACTCATATGCCCTAACCGCATATGCCACAAACGAGTGGTATCTAAGTCTGGGTCTTTTAACATTGACACAGCGGCATCACCTGTCACTGTGCTACCTTGAAGGATATAAAGGTATTCACCTTCTTTCCTTTCATCACAACAAGAGAGCCTTTGCTAACTCTCAAAACTCCACCTTCAGCTGAAAATTTATAGCCGTTGGAGTCAAGGGTGCCCAAAGAAATTAAATTTTTCTTCAAATCCAGCACCTGCCGAACATTACTCAACGTTCTAACAATATTGTCATGTATCCTAATCTTGATTGACCTAATACCAATTGTTCAATTAAGACATTACCACCATCAATTGGCCAGTAGGTCACAAGCCAATCCCTATGGGAACATATGTGATAAGAACAACCTGAATCAAGAACCCACTCATCTCCTGAACGGGCATCAAGGGCGGTAACTGAAAGAAGCTCATGTGATGTGAAGGTTTCTTCTGCAACACTAACAACTGAAAATTGCTCATCTTGAGATTTTCTCCTTACATTTTTTTTCTTTGAGCTTAAAACAATATTTTATAGTGTCCAAACTTATGACAATAGTGACACTCAATATTTTTTCTTAACCTAGATGTAGATCTAGATTTTCCTCAAGATTTTTTCCACCTTTTTTGTACGATCACGGACGAACAAACTTTCAGCTTGATCCTCACTTTCTATAACTCCTTAGAATGTGAGGCTCATTTGACATCTTCTAAAGAAAGTGTATCTCTACCATAGAGCATACTATTAACAAAATTTTCAAAGAAAGGAGGTAATGAGCATAATAAGATGAGTGCTTGATCTTCTTCATCTATTCTAATATCAATATTTTTAAATCCATGAGAATTTTATTGAGCTCATTTAAGTGGTCTTTAATAGGCGTACCTTCATTCATGCGAAGGATGAAGATGCGCTACTTCAATTAGAGCTTGTTGGTCAAGGAATGTGTCATATACAAGCTCTCTAATTTGAGCCACAAACTGACAGCGGTATCTTCATCGGCAACCTCCCGCAAAATTTCGTCAGCTAGATAAAGTTATATGGTACTATGCGCTTTCATCTCAAGTTCTTCCATTTTGTCATGGGACATGGATTCCAGTAACTTGTCCCTACGGACAAGACTTTCAACAAGCTTTGTTGCACCAAGAGAGCCAATATTTTGACTCTCCACAAACTGAATCTATTTCTTCCGTCGAATTTCTCTACTTTGTACTTTGCTGAAGCCATCTCGAAACCCACAAGAAAATAACACTAGCTCTGATACCAGTTTGTTGTAATAGTGGGCTTCTAATGTAAGAGATGACAAGTATAAATAGAGATAGATAGCAATATAGGCTAATAGAAATAAAGAGAATAACACACCAGTATTTAACGTGGTTCGGTCAATGTGACCTACGTCCACGAAGAAAACAGTAAGAGGAATTCACTAATCGAAAGGGGAGAATAAAAGAGATTACAAGTCTAATCTCACTCACACAAGCCCAACGAAATCCAGCTCATTAGAGCTTAACAAAAGGGAGATAAATGGTAAGAAAAAGGAGAGGATAATACAATATTTAGCAACTCTCTCTTTCTCACTTTCTTACCTTAAAATCTCATGCAATGTAATGCTTGTTTATAGGCAAAACTTCTAAACCCCTTTATTACTTCACCCCACATATACATCAAAATCATAGGGTGGTCCAATTGATTTCATTAGGGTGGTTAAAATTTTTTATTGGGTGACTATGATCTTCATAGGGTGGCTATTGATTTTGAGAAAAACTCTAAGAAAATGGTTTGGTTTATTCATTAAAGACATATCAATGTTGGCCCAGAGGCCTTCCACTCTAGTTTTGATGATGATTAACTCATATAGTTATGTGTACTAATAATCTTGTGATTTTAGTTTCAGATCATTAATCAAGTTATTAGTAGGTGATTAGCTCCAACAAGATGATTTGGAAGCTTTCACATGTTGATTCAAGAGCCCGAGCGTCAAAGATCATATATAGCACTTGCTCGGTGGATCAAGGAGTTTTGGATCGAGTCGGCTTGGAGACGGCGCTCTACAAGAAGACTTCGGTACCATAGTTTAGTTTGTGTTTAGATCCAAATTCTAAAGATTAGAATAGTATGATATGCTCAAGTTCACAACACACACGTTTCATGTTTTGGTTTTCGTTTTTAGTTTAACCGATCTTGGTTTGCATGAATAGATATTATATCAAAACAAGTTTACATGGTTTAATGTATATTAGATTTGTTCTATATACATGCATGCTTCAACTATTTAGACAAACTTAGTTTGATAGTATTTCATGTGTTTTATGTTTTGGTATTTTTACAAAACATATTTTGGAATTAATGTCAAAAACATGGATATATATATATATATATGTTTCATGTATATAGGATTTCTATCCATATGCATCATGCCTAAATATTGTTTAATAACATGTTTTTATATTTGGATGAGTTTTAGACAAAATGTATTTTCTATTCAAAAATCCAAGTTTTAGAAAATACAGATTTTGGTTTTTGGTGAAAATAATAAGACACAAAAATGTTTTAAAATGTTTGTTATTTGTGATGAAATTTCTATCACATGTTTATATTTCAATATAAAATGTCAAAACAATTTTGTGTAATTTTCACAAGTTTTTATGGATATATTAGATTAATTTTTACCTAGTTTTTCTGACCCAGAACTGGCTGACAGGCCAGGTCGGCCGACCGCACGGTCGACCGTACCAAGGGCCGGTCGACCGTGCGGTCGACCGACGTGCACAGAGCTGTGCACGTCTGGCAGCCCAGTGGGCCGGTCGACCGGGCGGTCGACCGTAACTGAGAGCAATGCTCTCTGTTCTTTTCGGTCGACCGGGCTGGTGCCTACGGTCAAATCCGACCGTTGGACGGTCGACCGGTAGTTCATTTTTGGCAGGATCTGCTGCCAACGGCTATATTTTTCTAGGGGCTATAAATACCCATTAATGGCCAGTTTTCTACAAGATTTTTTTTGCGAATTTTTCCTGACTCTCTAGTGTTTTCACGGCAATCAAAAGAAGTTTTTGGGCTTTAAATTGAACAATCTATTTGGTGTTTTTGCTAGGATTTGGAAAATCAAGAAAGGGTTTTGGGAAAAGATTTTGATTCAATTTCTTCATCTTGGTTTCTAGCTTTTCCCAAAGACTTTCTTTGAGTTTTTTATTTCCATTCCTTTGGTTTTCTCCACACTTGAGCTACATCTACTATCTTATTCTATAGGACCTTTGTGTGGGAAAAGAGATTGTTTGTGGTTGTTGTTTAGACCACTAAGTTGAAAACCCTATCTTTGTTTGGCTTTGTGCCTTTCCCTCATTGTGTTGAGGAGGTTGTGCATTTGGGTTGTATCCCTCAAGTTGTGAGGTGATTCTTGTGTTAATCCCTCAAATTGTGAGATGATTGTTTGTTGGCTTGGAGTTGTGCCTCAAGGAGGAGGTTGTGTTTGTAAGGAGAGGAGTTGGGTACTCCTTGTAATTGTTATTGCCCAAATCCTCGGTGGAGGTTCCCTTTGTGGGAGTCCTTTGTGGACAAGCTAGTGGACTTAAAATCCTTCTGGGTGAAGGCGGGGATGTAGAGCTGGGTGCTCGAACCTCGAAACATATCTTGTTGTTTGCGCTTGATCCCTTGGCTCTTACTCTCTCTCTCTCTTTACTTTGTGCCTTGCATCTATTCATATTGTTCATTCATAATTATTTGCTTGGCTTGTTTGAGTGTGCATCTCTTGTTAATTGCAATTAGTTTTAAATTTCGCATCAAGTTGATTAGATTAGCATAATCACCTATTCACCCCCCCTCTAGGTGATTTTCAATAGGTATCAGAGCCTCCGCTCCTGATATTTAGGTTTAACCACCTAGGAGTGAGATCTTGGTTTACTAATCTTCATTTGTATTTTCATTTGCACACATTTAGTTTGCACTCATGGATAGCCCTCCTATGTTTGACTATTTTAGACTTGATATTTGGAAGGCCAATATGAGTAGCCATTTGAAAAGCCTAGGACATCTAGTTTATCAAGCCATTACTAATGAATCCTACCCAAATCATAGCAAGCATAAAAAGGCAAATGCATTAGCACTTAGAACACTTAGAGCATCTCTTAATGAAGATCTTTTACCGGTGTTTGATCATTATGATTCGGCTTTTGCAGTTTGGAGCATATTGACTTCTCCCGAGCCACCAAGGATCATCAACAAGTTGAGAAGATCTAGGAGAGACATGTCCGACGAGTATTGCCTCATGGTCCAAGGAAAGACTCCCTTGAGGTACAATCAGATTCTCAATTAGATGATTGCTCTAGTTCCTATTGCGATGGTGTTTAGAAGCTCAAACCTTAAATACGGAACTTGCCACAAAGCATGAAATTTTTTTGGAAAAACATAATCTTTTGAAAAAGAATAATCTTGAACAAAAAGAAGAAATGAAGGATTTATGTTCAAGTTTTGAATCTGTTTTGCAAGAGAAGGAGAGATTACTAGTGAACGTGACTCACTAAGATCTCAACTAGACCTTACCCTAAAAGAGATTGATGTTTTGAAAAGCAAAAAATGATTGTAATGATGTTGTGAAAAACAATGAGGTTTATCTTCAAAATTGGATTTTGTTTTAAAAGATAACCTTGTTTTGAAAAATGAAATTGATTTCATTACAAAAGAATTGGATTTGGTTTGAAGAAAAATGAATCTTTAAAAATTGATATAGATTCTCATGTTTGCCATGCTAGTGTAGATTCACCTAGCACATCCATTGCATGCTCCACTTTATCTTCTACTATTGAAAATGATATAAATGTTTTGAAGAAAAGTGTTGATTGTTTAGGCTCCACTTTGAGCCAATGTGCTTTAAATCACACACGCTTGGAATCCTTGATTCGCAAGAACCAAGCTCCATCCTTGCATGCACACCCTCCTCGGCATACACATGCTTCCCACGGTCACCACCATCACATGTATGTCCATGTGTACATTTGTACACATTGTGGTCGAAAAGGCCACCTTGCTAGATTTTGCTATGATCGTTTACATATTGAAAATTTAGCAAATAATCTTGTTTGGGTTAGAAAAGATACTAACCCCTATGAACCCAAAAGAAAATGGGTACCAAAGACCACCCCTTTGATTTTTGATGTAGGAGTGGGCTCTCGCATAACGTGAGAGTGTTGGTGCTTGAAGTGGATGTGTTCCGTGCTCAAAGGAAACTTTTTGGATGCATCACTTTCAAGGGGAGTTTGGTAGAGAAGACCACCATTGGTTTGGAGAACTAGAGAGGTGCCTTCATCGGTTTTGGTTATGCATATTTTCATGGTCATTTTTAACTCCTGTTTTTATTATGCATATTTTTCATGTTCATCAATTATAGCATGTCATGTTTTATTGTTCATTATGCTTATGTCATGTTGATTAGATTAGTGATATACATGTTTAATTACTTGAGACACCCATGTTTTATATGGATCTATATTTAGTGTTCTCACCTTATTTAAACTAATATGTATGCCCTAGATCTAATGCACATGCATATACATAATGATCATGTGGATGTGTATGATTTTTGTTTGTTGAATCATGTTTTGTTTAGTATGTGAATGTCATGTTTATTAGACCTTTGATATACATGTATAGCTTTTGAGATCACCCATGTTTAGATGGACCCATTTGTTGTGTTCTCACCATTTGTTTAGTTATTATGTATTTCATGATTCTAATAGCATGTGGATTTTCTTCATGGTCATTTTTATGTTTGTAATGATGATTTATGTCCCGTTTCGTGCTTCATGATTTGAATATATGTTTAGATGTTAGTTTTCATGAAAACTAGGATTTATACTTGTACATAGAATGGGCCACAAGTAAATCTTTTTATGTTTGTGCTTGAATGCCTATTTGTACCCATTAAATGTGCTAGTATAGTCTAGTTTTGATGATTCATGCATTCTAACTTGTATTCCTCATCTTGAATATGTTTCTATGATCATGTGTTTTAACTTCATGTATATGTCTATTTTATCTAAACTATTGTTTATACATATACATCCTTTTGAGCCACGTGTCTTAATGCATTGTGGACTCATTGTGTTGGATATGTATGTATACTTTAATTTGTATAGGACATACATATACTTTGAAGATTAAATAGTTTTGATGATTTCATGTTTTCTTGTTTCAAGGAATATTGAGCTTATTGTCTATCTTTCATGATTATGATCTTCACATTGTATTTGTACACTCACTTTTATTGTTTACTCATGTGTTTGTTTTCATGAGTCATATTTATGCTTAATTGAATTAGAGTGTTGACTATCATGTGGATTTCATGTTTATGAAAAATAATTTATTTTATTCCTTACTTGAAGGATTTCGTACTAGTTTACAACTTTTTCTTATAACTAGTTGCGATATTCTTCATTTGGTAGAGTTTTTCAAATAAAGCTTATTTTCAAATCTATTTTTGAAAACCCCTACCATCTATGGGTGGTTGGATGGGAGATCATGCTCATGTATGCTTGATATTGAAAATCATTTTAAACTTGAACATGATTGGGAGGCTAGTTATATGATGTATACACTTGATCATTATTGTTGTTTCAATTGGTATCATTGAAATTCTTTCAATTGGTATCAATTTTGACCTTTTTTTTTGTATACTCATATATTTTTTGTATATGTATGCTTGCACTTCAAAGAGTATCAATTCAAATTGGTATCTAATTTTCATACATATATATGTTTTTTATTTGTGCTTATTATATTCATATATCTTAGAGCACAAATTTTGATCATGATAAAGCTTGTTTTTTTTTTTATAATGACTATCTTGTTTCAATTCAGTAGTTTTCAATTGGTATCCATATACAAGCTTTGCATGTTTTTATTCGGTAATTCATAAAGAGGGAGAAAAATTGTATTTCATCTAATTGGTATTTGATTTTCACTCCCATATTTTATGATTGAAAATTTCAATTTGGTATCATATGTTCAAAATGAAAAATATTTACAATTGGTATCAAAATCCTTGTTTAGAAATTCAAAAATTGTTATGTTTAATTTCAATTGGTATCAAGATTGTTTTCTTATAATTGGTATAAATGTTTTTATGTTACTTTAATTTGGTATCAAGATGCTACTTTGACATATTTCACTTGATATCTTAATTGATAGTCACCCCTATTTGGTTTTGTTTTTGTTTTAGACAAAGGGGGAGAACATTGTCTTATTAACCCTTTTGTTGATTCATGGTTTCGAACAAAAAGGGGGAGAAAAATTTATTGATTTGTTTTACTTTTATCCCTTATTGATGAGTGTTTCTTTGTATTAAAAAGGGGGAGAAGATTTTGTTTTGTTTTGATTTTTACCCCTTTATTGATGATTGACAAAAAGGGGGAGAATTATTTGAGAAGTTTTATATATGCATGTTTATGTTATTAAGTTTAGTTTAGTTTAATTTTAATTAGTATCTAGAGCATGTTTTGTTTTTAAACATTTCATTGGTATCTAGAGCCATTTATTATTTATGCATGATTATGCATTGTCATTCATTGCATATTTATGTTTATTTGTTTATGCATGAGTTAAGGGGGAGCTTCTTTGAAGCTTAACTTTGATCCATGCATATATAACTCCATGAGTTTTGTCATCATCAAAAAGGGGGAGATAGTTGGCCCAGAGGCCTTCCACTCTAGTTTTGATGATGATTAACTCATGTAGTTATGTGTACTAATAATCTTGTGATTTTAGTTTTAGATCATTAATCAAGTTATTAGTAGGTGATTAGCTTCAACAAGATGATTTGGAAGCTTTCACATGTTGATTCAAGAGCCTGAGCGTCAAAGATCATATATAGCACTTGCTCGGTGGATCAAGGAGTTTTGGATCGAGTCGGCTTGGGGACGGCGCTCTACAAGAAGACTTCGGTACCATAGTTTAGTTTTGTGTTTAGATCCAAATTGTAAAGATTAGAATAGTATGATATGCTCAAGTTCACAACACACACATTTCATGTTTTAGTTTTCGGTTTTTAGTTTAACCGATCTTGGTTTGCATGAATAGATATTATATATAAACAAGTTTACATGGTTTAATGTATATTAGATTTGTTCTATATACATGCATGCTTCAACTATTTAGACAAACTTAGTTTGATAGTCTATTTCATGTGTTTTATGTTTTGGTATTTTAACAAAACATATTTGGAATTAATGTCAAAAACATGGATATATATATATGTTTCATGTATATAGGATTCTATCCATATGCATCATGCCTAAATATTGTTTAATATCATGTTTTATATTTGGATGAGTTTTGGACAAAATGTATTTTCTATTCAAAAATCCAAGTTTTAGAAAATACAGATTTTGGTTTTTGGTGAAAAAAATAAGACACAAAAATGTTTTAAAATGTTTGTTATTTGTGATGAAATTTCTATCACATGTTTATATTTCAATATAAAATGTCAAAACAATTTGTGTAATTTTCACAAGTTTTTATGGATATATTAGATTAATTTTTACCCAGTTTTCTGACCCAGAACTGGCTGACAGGCCAGGTCGGCCGACCGCACGGTCGACCGTACCAAGGGCCGGTCGACCGTGCGGTCGACCGACGTGCACAGAGCTGTGCATGTCTGGCAGCCCAGTGGGCCGGTCGACCGGGCGGTCGACCGTAACTGAGAGCAGTGCTCTCTGTTCTTTTCGGTCGACCGGGCGGTCGACCGGGCTGGTGCCTACGGTCAAATCCGACCGTTGGACGGTCGACCGGTAGTTCATTTTGGCAGGATCTGCTGCCAACGGTTATATTTTCTAGGGGCTATAAATACCCATTAATGGCCAGTTTTCTACAAG